>BPLS01028892.1:196737-236159 GCA_019656275.1 Rhododendron kiyosumense | reverse complement strand
GTAATAGTAGTACGGAGTATTAATTTAGGATCTGAACAAATTAGAATCTTAACTAATTTCAACTTTGAAGAATGATATATATATGAAATACCAATAGAATTTTCAGTAATGGTACATAAAAATTGAGTTAGTGGGTCAGTTGATTAGGTGACCTTACTTGTCATCATGCATCCGGCTCCACCCTCACATAATTTTTCAAAATATCATGTGCTGATGCTCTAAATCCTCACGCAACGCTCTCAATTCTCAATTTCACAAATTATAGTAATTTGAGATGTGATTCAATGATGTTTTCACGCTCTTGCTTTTGCATCCGCACTCAAATTATGTGACTTAGGCGCGCTCCACCCATGACCATAAGAACTTGTAACTGGAATATATAATTATCTCAATATATTCTACAAACAATTAGGCATAAAATTGAATGCGTAATTAAATCTTTGGGCAGAGACAAACCCCCCAGCCCCACTGAATTTCCGACCTATCGAGTCAAGTAGTAGATAAAGTCAGCTACAGCTTCGCTCCAATAATTAGTATTTGGTTCCGGCCTAATGATTGGTGGAATTGGGGTTTACAATTTCATCAAGTTCGATCCAACCGTAATCAAAGCATTGAATCCAAAGTTCTATCATTGACTACTTCAAGAGAAACAAAAAAGAGGCATGGATTTCCCTTGGTGGCGTTACGAAGCTTTCTGATCGAAAAGTTTTAACAACAAATAGATGTACAAAAACGATAAGCTGATTTATGTACTGAATGGATTTTCGGATGCATGGATTGCGATGGCGTTTGTGATGACGGTTACATCCGCATTCCTAATTCTCGTCATGATCATGATATGGAAAATCAACATTCTTCTTGTGATCTTTTACATTCTTATCATTGGATCAGTCGAGCTCCACTATTTAAGTTCCGTCCTCTGCAAATTCGATCAAGGAGGGCACTTACCCTTGGCTGCCTTCGCGGCCTTCTTAATGGTGATAATGTTCATTTGGAACCTTGTTTGCAGAAGGAAGTATTATTACAAGCTAGATCACAAGGTTTCCCCTACGAAGGTAAAGGATATCATTGATAATGGAAACTTTTGTCGAGTTCTAGGGCTTGCGATCTTCTACTTGGATCTTGAATATGGATGAGATTCCATAAACAAGTTCTGAGTAGAAGACTGTGGCAATAGGTTATGGTGGGCCCCGCAAAAAAATGTGCACAATCTGTGCGCATTTGTCTGTGTGGGTAACAACTTTTTTGTCTAAATTGGACTTCAATCATCAGTATTAGACTCATCTGTTGATAAACAAGACTACTAACTACATAGATAATCTGTGCACAATTGTGCAGAGATTTTGTTGTGGGGCCCACACAAATAATCCGCACTAGTCATTATATGTAAAATATTTTTTTCAAAGGTCTCGGCAAAAAATTAGCTCAATCCGATACCTAAAGAGCTTGATCTAATCATCTAAATTTTCATTCAAATTTTTGAATAATGAAAAGTTAAATGATTGGATCGAGCACCTATAGATATCGGATTGAGCTGATTTCTAGTGGATATCATTGAAAAAATATTTTACATTTAATGAATTGCGTGGATCGTTTGTGTGGGACCCTTGGTAAGTTCCACAACAAAATCTATGTACAATCTGTGCACAGATTGTCTGTGTAGACAGACTTGTTGGTTGATAAAAGCATAAGGTGGGAGAAAAGTGAAAAAATATTTTACATTTAATGAATTGCGTGGATCTTTTGTGTGGGACCCTTGGTTAGTCCCACAACAAAATCTATGTACAATCTGTGCACAGATTGTATGTGTAGACAGACTTGTTGGTTGATAAAAGCATAAGGTAGGAGAAAAGTACACACCCAACCTTAGTTACTAGGCAGCGTTTGGATGTAGCTTTTCCAATACTATTGCGAACGTTAGAGATTATCATGTACTTAGCGTTATCATTCTCTTTATATTTTAGGGAAGATTGTTTGGATACTGGTTGAAAGGCTGAAGGAGTTCATAAGAGATGACAGTGATCTTTATTCTTTTAGTTGTTCGAAATGTAGAAGAAAAGAACGGTGGAGAAGCGTCAAACAACGAGTCTGCTAACTATGAATGTGTGAATATTGAGGGAAAGAAAGTTAATAACGAGAGGCAAATAGAAGCAATGGAGAGGGAAATTGAAGTGCCGAATAAAGCGTGGTGTGGAGGAGTTGTTCACTTGTTGAGTGAGAATGAGGTGATTGCAGGGAAAGGAGCTAGCGTAGGGAAGATGGTAGTGATTGACTACAATCCAACTACACACAGAACAATTCCCCCAATCCCTAAAGCTCATAGGTCATTCCAACCTTTAGCAAGCACTGATGAGGAATATCAAAGACCTTCTTTATTCCGTTATTTTAATTTTTTCTATAGATTATTCATATTGCAATGTATTTTTTTATTTTTTTAGTATACATTTCATAGATCCGGAGATATTACCAAGCGGGGGTGCTTGGCAGCGGTGCCTAGCGGCTGGTCCGGTCGTTCATCTCAGCAATTGATGGCTCGGATCTTAATCCGAGCAATGGACGGATTAGATTTGAGTTAATTGTGCCGAGATAAACGGCCAGATCGGCCGCTCGATATTTCTGCCAAGCACCCCCGCTTGGTAGCATTCTCCAATTCACATTTTGTCACTATTATGATAAAATCCTGACTCCGTTCTTTAGACTCTCAGTCAAGAGGTGCGGTTGAGCTCGGATGACAACTTACTGATGGTACAAATTTTTTCTAGAATCACAACAGTTTTTGTCTCAAATACTTGAAAGTTATATAAGTTGGACCACCAACACCATTTTAAACAATACAATACCCGTCCAACTAGGAGTTCTGATAACAATAATGTTATTTTTAGCAATTTTTTGTTTTTTTGGTAGTACTACTTTTACTTATTCAAAATAGATAGGGATTCCCAAGGTTATATTCACTTGTAATTATTGATGATCACGATGTCTTAGTAATTGAATAGGTTGATCGGCATTAATATGATGATAGTCGTTTACAGCCAATGTTCGCCCACCCAAACTTAAAATTCTGCGTGCTCTCAATTGTGTGACCTAACACGTCATCTCTTTGGAAAAATGACGGTTCAGGATTAGAATCCCTATTTAACGACCGGTAAGGACGTGGTTTTCTGTTAATGAAGGGTAAAGACGTGAACGGATCAAGACGTGTTTCGATAATTAATACCAGCCGAAGACATTTTCAGTATTAACAAATATTCTCAGCATGTCCTACGAATGTATTAATTGTTAAAACACATCTTTGACCGTCATTTTCCCTTTCTTTGACTTGTAAATTTTGAAAATGGACTTATCTTTATTGGTAATTTGGGCACCAAAGTGTCCTAGGCCGTCATTTTTCATGGCCCTGCAAGGACAATTCACCTGGGCCAATAAATCTAGAGGTTGGAAAGGCCTTTTCTCCGGGGGTTTAGGGCCAACTTTAGTTAGTTTTAGTTCAACTTTTGGGATTGAGTATCTGTAATTTTTGTTGAAAAAAAAATATATGTAATTTAGGATCTGAACAAATTTGAATCTTAATTAATTTAAACTTTGGAGAATGATAAACGAAATAATGCCAATAGAATTTTCAATATACCTACAGAAAATTGAGTCTGTGATTCAGGTGACTTTGCTTGCCAACTTCTGGCTCCACTCGAAAATGCTATAGGCACCAACCGTCACACGAGGCCCACTCTAGGTCTCACATGGATGATCCGAGTCATTTAATAATTTTAAAATAATTTATTTATTGGCCATGCAAAAAATCAGCTCAATCCGATACGTGAAAAATTAGCTCAATCCGATACGTGTAGGTGCTCGACCCAATCTTCTAACTTTATTGATCTAAATGAAAAAATAATACTTTGAATGGCCTCGCAAAAAATCAACTCAATCCGATTTGCAAAAAATCATCTCAATTCGGTAGGTGCTTGATCCAATCTTAAAGTTTTTCATTTAGATCACAGATCCTGTGATCTAAATGAAAAACTTTAAGATTGGATCGAGCACTACACATATTGAATTAAGTTGATTTTTAGCGGCGCCATTCAAAAAATTACTTAAAATTATTAAATGGCTCGGATTATCTATACGAGACCCGGAGTGAACCCGTGTGATAGTTGATGCACCTTAATTTGGTCGGTGCCCATAGAAGGGTTCGGCTCCACCCGTGGCCATAGACTTGTATCTGGAATGATTACCATATTCTACAACCAATGAGGCATATTTAACGCAACCATCTATTTCAATTCTTTCAAATAAATTGATTGAATTAACTCGTAAAGTTCCGTCTAAGAATATAAACTCCAAAAATAAATGGTCCTAACATGACCAGAAAGTTCATAATGGCTCAGAAGGGCATTATAGTTTCGAAGGCATCATTTTCAATTGTTTGTGTTGAAGATTGGCATCTAGGTCCTGTGGAATTTCGTTTTCGGCGGGCGGCTTATACTTTGTTGCCATTTACCAGGCACTCATAAACATGTGACTAGGTCACTCATGTTTCAAACGAAGTTTAGGTCACTCGCCGAGAGTGAAAATTTTATAGGACCTAGATCTTATAGCTGTGATATCATCATGTAAAGAAAAGAGAATTGATGTATTATTGATTGTGTGTAAAATATAGGTTTAACATGGCTTTATATAGGCTACATGACTTGTAAAAAAATAAGGAAAAACAGGCATAACAAAGAAATATAGACTTACTAGGAAACATAAATAAAATCCTAAACTAACCAGGAAATACAATAATAAAACCTAGAAAACTTTGCAACATAATATTCCTAAAATTGAATTCTACACTCTTTTTTTGACATCTAAACTCCTCTTTTCCCTAAAAATTCTAACAATTGTTTAGGGTTCTTGGTGGTCAAGTTTTGTAGCCTATATAAAGGTGTGTTAGTAGATTTGAGACTGAGGCATTTTTCTCTAGCAGCCTAGTAGTATTTGTTTTCCTGTTTTTTTTTCCCGGCAAAGAGTTGGGCGGGTAACTTCTTTTTCTGGGTCTGCAAAATATACTCCTAACACCCCAGTGTTTGGAATTGGAGATGGCTGATGATGGTGTTGATCATATGGTGTGGGCAGCGTGCCCTTTCTTAGGAAAAGATTCCGTTCCCTTTCTAAAGAAAATGCCGGTTCGAAGGAGCGCTAAGCTGGATAACAAGCGCTCACGAAAATACAGAGTCGTCACTCGGGTTTAAAGGTCCGACACCCAAGGAACCGTATTTCGAAGCACTTGCCGCGCTGTTTGATTTGAAAAAGTTAAGGAACCAATCCGTCATGACCATATCTGGGTTCGGGAGCCAGGTTACGAGAGGGGAAGGGTTTTATGGCACCCCTCTCGCCCAATCTGGAGATCGGTTTCTACTTAGGCATTTGCGAAAATATATTTGTTTGTTTGCGATTCCGTTTCATTAATCAATTCTTTAGCCAATTAGGGCGGGGGGAATAGTTAAAAGGGATTAAAACTGTAATAGTTTGCAGGATGTGATAGATAATAGCATGGATGTCATGAAATATTGAAAGATGAATGAAATAAAATTCAAAACTGTAATTGGATATCAAAACAGTGCACTTGGTATGAGTTCGATGCAAACAATGGCCAGCTTGCATGCATGAATGTTCATGCATGCAAGTAATCCATCGCGCGATGAACCCATACCGTCGCGCGAGGGTTGACATCTCATCAACAGATTGAACTTTATTCCCTTCTGGGCTCTGAAAGGACTAGTGCACACCCAGGAAACAAACCAAGCAGTTTATATGTACTGTATTTAAATAATTATTACAAACAGGGTGATCAGAATATAACGCAACCCTTAAACAATGAAGGTGTTAAAGATAAAGGTCAGAGACCAAACTGCCCATGTACGAGCAGTTTCTCGAAACAGACATATCGTTGCGCGATGGAGTGAGATCATCGAGCGGTGAACCTGCTGGACTTCCAGAAATTGCTCTTACATGCCTGGGCTCTGAGACAAATTCAGAAGCAACCCAGGGGCATTCCAAAACAAATAAATGAGCAAGAATAAGCTAAACTAACTGGTTTTAGAATGCAAGATAGTGGAGTATTTCTAAAGATGCTTCACAGTATCCTACGATTTTATAAAATAGAAAACAACTAGCATCCAATCCCCACGAGGACTGTTGTACAACGACTAGAACCGTCACGCTATGCAGTGAGTCCATCGCGCGTTGGAGTGCTAGTTCACAATTCTTGTAACTCTGCTGACTTTAGGACCAGGACTGGTATAGATTACCAACCTTGGCCCTGCTAGTCCCTCTTAGGGGTTAAAAAGGCAGTAAAATTATACCGTCACCTGAGTGATCCGGAAAATGGTTTGAGGAAAGTGGTAGTGTTTGCAATATGAGTGTATGGAAATGGCTTGGATTAGTGGGTTTCAAGGAATTAAGGATTGTATAGGCCTTTTTTGCTTGAAAATTTGTAACCTTAGTAAATAAAGGGCAATGGGGTATTTATAAAAGAAAAAGAGGGCTTGGGTTGGTGGCAAACAAGGCAATACAACCAGCCAACAATGCTGGTTGTAGTTACTTGGTAGAGAAGTAGGGTGCAAAAGGTGATGGGAGAGTGGGGGAGAGGTGGTGCAAGGGCAGCCCTGCAGGACGCTGTTCAGTCGACGAAACGGGGTTACACAGGCCTGTAGCCCCCTGATCATCACATAATCCAGCTGGAGAAATGTGAAAATGACAGGTGTTGACCATCACGCGAGGGAGTGACTCTATCGCGCGAGTGTTATACCGGCCCTGCAATGGTCAATGGTCAAATCCTTGACTTTGACCACCACCTTGCAGATGAAGCATCACGCGAGACACCCAATAGGCCGCGCGATGGTCAAACCTGAGGTCAGGGTTTGGTTTCAAGGGTTTTAGGGCCAAGGATGGGTTCCACACACTCCAAGCTCAAGCCATTTCACTCTCAAGACTGTTTTCGACCTGATTCATCATCGGGGAAGCAAGAAACCGAAAAATGAAGTAAAACGATTGGGAAATCAGATTGGGGTGTCTACATATGGCTCCTTCCTCAACAAGGCTGATGAATTTTGTTTCCAAGGAATAGTCGGACGAAGCCAGGAGAGGGATGTTGGGTAAAAAACCCGATCATCCGCACAACGGAAGCGTAACGAAAAACAATCGCACACAAAAGAGACACAAGATTACATGGTTCTCCAAACTCGGGTACGTCTACGGAGAGAGAACAACTTCCACTAATATTGAATGAGTACAATGAGATACAAAGTACCTTACTCTAGCTTTCAAACTCTTGGTATTTTTATCTCCCTCAAACTCACACAATTTTCTCTCTCACAATTTAGCTCTTTCTCACACTCACAATATATATGCTCTCTGCCGTTTTTCACACACACACACAATTCACGACACAACACCACTATATAAATACATAGCATTGACAAAGGCATGAAAAACGCTTCCACTACCGAGAAGCCTCTAGAGCCGGCACAACAAATGCTATATGGGACTTGTAGAATTGCATCACCCAAAGCCAATTAATTCCACCGAACAATTTCCTATACAACCAAATAAATTCCCTCTGTTTTCATTTTTCAAAAGCATTAACACCACATGGGCAAAATTCAACAAACACCCCCTTTTGCTCATGTGAAATTGCACCTCCTTACTCGGGTGCCCCACAACCCCTCACCAGGGTGCTTCGTTTGCATTAATATATCGAAATATGATCACCCCAAGCGTAGGGTAAATATATACGTCATTTGAAGCATAATAATCCGGAAGACCGGGATCATACCCAATGGAATATTCTAGAATAAAAGGCAGGCTAGGTCTAAGAGATTCTAACATCTATGACTCAAGTCAAATCACTCTTCTCATCCTATTACTCGATTTAAGATACACAACTAAGGTTCTCGGAAGATACATGGTTTGATTACCAAGCTAGCTTTAGAATTCATTTGGCAAACACCTTGTGCGACAGAGTTTCAAGCATCATGTGTGGCAAGTAGGCAACGCTCTTGCCTACACATGATCAAGGAGGGTAACACCTAGTGCGATTTGATAAACAAATCCGAACTACATATCGATTTTGAACCAAAGATTTAAACTTTATGATGAGAAAAACAATTTTAACTCGAGTCATGAGGTGCAAATCACCCCATGACCTAACCTTGAAAAACTACTCATTCGTATCTAGAGAGATAGAAACAAGCAAAAACCTAGTTAACATATTGAAATATCAAAACATGAAATAAACTAGAGATTATGAGAGATCGGAAGCGTAGCTACAACTTTAATGAAGACAACAATAGCAAAATAAAACTAATTAAGGCAGGAAATTAAATATTCAGTGCTGGAAAATGAAGATCACTAAAAACAATTCAAAAAGTGATTCAAAATCTATCCTAGATCTAGAAATGGGATACCATCCTACCTGTTTGGATTTGGTGACATCACACCATTTATACAAGCTTTAAAACGCGTATAGAATATATTCTCAAAGATGCCTTGAAAATTCTCTCCCGAAGGCTCTCGGTACCAATACCAAGGTTTATACGGTATCGGTACCGAACTGCTTAAGTGCCTCTACTAACCCGTTCGGTACTGATACCGAATGTATTGTGGTACCGATACCGACCTGCTTAGGCTTCATTCTTGAGTCACTCGGTACCGATACCAAGAATAGTGTGGTACCGATACCGACCTGCTTAACTGCATCACTTGTTCTTTTGGTCCTTGCTTCGGCCTTTCGTCTCGTCGGGTCTCCTCTGGGTCTTTAACTCTTTGTTCTTCGGTCCCGGTGACTCCGTTCTTGATAATCTTTAAGTCCTTGAATGTCTTTGGCATGATTTGGGCTTTAGAACTCCTGTGTTGAACGATTTTCCTACAAAATGGAACTAAAATACCCTACATGCGAAAGTAATTCAAAACAACTAAATTAACAATTAAATTGAACTAAACTAAAGACTTAGCGCCCCCTCAATGGTTGTATCGGGTGCTTATCATGGGGTGCCTAATTGAAAATATCGGAAATCAACTTTGGTGTGAAAGAGAGCCTCTTTCTTGCTCATATTTTTTCTTCATCAACTTTTTCCAAAACCAACAATTGAGGCACTCCATTCTCGATGTTGCTCTCCACACATAAAAGATTCATTTGTTTCCACCTTTACACGCCACACTTGTGTAACCCGACGCCCATAATTTTTTCTTGTTCGGTATCCACCATTTAATTTGCATGCCACACTTCAACTCGACCTTGAAGCTTGTACAAATTGCCCACCATTTTTCCTTGCAACATCACTTTATAATTCTTGAAAACCTTCAGAACGTCATTCCTTGTCGCAAAGCTACAACCATTCGAGTGTAACATTCCCAAGGAAATTAATTTTTTTCTTAGTCCCAGCACATGTCAAGCTCCGGTCAACCTCACAAATCTTCCATCAGCCATACGAAAGCGTACTGTTCCTATGCCAACAACCTTATTCACCGTATTGTTTGTCATCCTAATGGTACTTCCGTCACAAGGCTCATACGAACAAAAATATTTTCTATTTGAACACATATGGAAATGAACAACCGGAATCCATAACGCAATCAAATTCTCCATACCTTCCGAAGCCACTGTTAGCAAATCACCTTCATTTTCAACGAAGCTCTCAACAACCGCCGCTTTGGATTTTTCCTTCTCTTCATCGATCTTTGCTTTGAGCTTTGGGCAAAACTTCAATATATGACCTTCTTTGTTACAAAAATAACATTTCCTTTCGTCAACGGCCCGCGACTCACCACCTTGTGAGTGTGAATGCCCCCTTGGCTTGGATCCATTTTGCCTTTTCGTCGTTTGTCCTCTAGCTTGACTATCAAATGATGCAACCATGACTTGCTCCTCGGATATCTTCTTGCTCTCCTTCCTCTACATAGACTCGTGAGATAGGAGTGTAGCAATAACCTCATCAAGTCCGAGAGTGCCTTTCCCAAATAACAATGTAGTCTGGAGATGCAAATACGATATCCGCAAGGAAACCAACAAAATGATCGCCTTATCTTCCTCCTCAATTTTTGCACCAATGGCTTCAAACTCCATTATTAGCCAATTGAACTCATCAAAGTGCTCGTTAATATTTTCTCCCTCGGACATACTTAACACCTACAATTGCTTCTTTAATGACAACCTATTTGTCAAAGATTTGGACTTGTACCTACTCTCCAACTTCACCCAAAGTTCCGCCGGATCCGTTTCATTGATGACTTCTCGGAGAGTGCTATTCTGAGATACAATTAGATGGTGCTATTAGCAAGCTCTCTCATCTCCTCCCATTTATCTTCCTTCATTTCTTCCGGCTTTTCAGATTTCGGCTTGACCGAGTGCTTTCACCAAACCCGCTCTTGTCAATATATTTTTCACCCTTTGTTGCCAATGAGTGAAATCATTGTGCCCATTGAAAAGGTCAACAGCGAACCCGGTGCTTTTCGCCACCATACCGTAGCTCTGATACCACTGTTGGGTAAAAAATCCAATCACCCGCACAAAAGAAGCGTAACGAAAAATAATCACACACAAAAGAGACACAAGATTACGTAGTTCCCCAAACTCGGGTATGCCCACGGAGAGAGAACAACTTCCACTAATATTGAATGAGTACAATAAGATACAAAATACCTTACTCTAGCTCTCAAGCTCTCGGCATTTTTATCTCCCTCAAACTCAGACAATTTTCTCTCACAATTTTGCTCTTTCTCACACTCACATTATGCTCTCTTCTGTTTTTCACACAACTCACGGCACAACACCACTATAAATACACAACATTGACAAAGGCATGAAAAACTCTTCCACTGCCGAGAAGCCTCTAGAGCCAGCACAACAAATGCTCTATGGGACTTGTAGAAATGCACCATCCAAAGCCAATTAATTCCACGAAACAATTTCCTATACAACCAAATAAATTCCCTCTGTTTTCATTTTCCAAAAGCATTAACACGACATGGGCAAAATCCAACAAGGGATAGACCCGTCTACAAGATCTTAAAGGAGAACAAGGATAGACGAGACGCTGAATTCAATGAGCGGTTCAAGCATCGATCACCCAAAGCTTAATATTGATGAGGACAAGACAGAGTTTCTTGGAAAGCTAGAGACGTGCAAGAGAGAATACGAAAGGCGAAAGGCGGATGAAGAAGC
Organism: Rhododendron kiyosumense; assembly: GCA_019656275.1. Taxonomy (NCBI): domain Eukaryota; kingdom Viridiplantae; phylum Streptophyta; class Magnoliopsida; order Ericales; family Ericaceae; genus Rhododendron; species Rhododendron kiyosumense. Next base: position 224,956 of record BPLS01028892.1, on the reverse strand, counting down.
CCGGCAACTGCAGAGTTTCCAAGCAGCAGTACTTGCAGCACAGTCTACAGTTGTACATGAGGCTATGGAAACACTCCCAGTTCCAGAGGTCCAGGAAAAAAGATTAGTTGGGAGGAAGAATCTCCCGGCTCGCCCTTTGGGTATGATTATCATTTATCAAAGTCAAGCCACAAGCGAAGAAGGCAAAGATTAATATGGGAAGGATGGACTCGGTACGTTAAATCGGCCAATGGTGATGCTGATAAGCCTCATGTTGTAGCTAATACAAGTTTAGTTTCATACAGTGATGATAGGGAATAGGACCAGCTAGGCTCCACTGAAGTATATATTTTTGGACCTGATAGTGATCTATTTATGTACTATCTTTTCAATTGGAAAATGGTGCTGTGCAGTTGTTGCGCAGCACCGTGCTACGCTCGGATCTCAACTTGGCAATGAATGACTCTCGATCGTTGATTGTCGAAATGAGATCCAAGCCATTGGATGTACAATCTGACGGCTCGGAGGTGTGCAGCATAGTGCTGTACGCCTCATTGCACAGCACCAATTCAAAGTTCATATCTTTTAGGGTTCATTTGTATGGAGGATTTGGAGACATAATAGGATATGTAATCTTGTGGGGTCGGTGAATCCGATGTTTGGTGTCAGCAATTAAGAGAAAAAATTAAAAATCTACCCTATTGTCAATTGGTTTTGGGATAAAATTGTCCAAAAAATCTAATTTGGTATCAGAGCTAGGTCTTGGATTGCCTCACCACATGTGGTCGAGTCTCTGGTGCCAGAGTCAAATCTCATGGTCTCCTCAGTTCGTACCTCCATAAGCATTCGGGCTACACGTGAGGAGGAGTGTTAGACTTTATCACATATCATTCATCTAAGCCGTCCAAGCTTGGCTAATAAAATCTAGAAGATACTTCACCTATTGCTGATTGATTTTAAGTTGGAACCCTCCAAGAAATCTAACAACTATTTGTTTATTTTGAAGAAGCTAATGCCTTGTTCTCTTTCAAATTCAAAAAGAATTTTTCAAAAAATTCCCCCTAGATTCCACATAGATTCCCCCTACTTCCAACATTTCTCTCTCTATCTCTCTCCACTTATTACCCCTACAAATTTTTCAAAAACCAAACCAAACAAGGCATAAATTGTGGAAATGATGTTCCCCAGTTAGAATTCTTTGTCCAAAAATAAAATAAAATCAAGCAACTTAAATTCTAATGGGGGACCTGTTGTGATGCATTTACGATCTATCCGAGATAGGGTAGAGACAAGAATGACACATGATTGATTATCTTGAACTTTTGTCTCAAATTCACAATAGGCAAGCTGACGTATTATGTTTAGTTGGGAAATACCTCGATTAACATTCAAAGAGGCTGGTCAAAATCTTACATTTGAGAATGGGTTTATGATGCAAGCCGATATTTTGTTTATTCTAGAAATATAGGAATCTTAATTTATTATTTTGAGTTTAGCATTTTAGTAGGAATGTTTTATTTTAGTCAAGATAATTTATAAGTATTTAGTTTTCTTAGTTTGATTCGATCTAGTTTTTCTATTTTGAATAGGTTTCTTGGTCAAGGAAAATTAGGATTGATTTTATTCCCTTATGTTTATTTTCCGCTTTAGATTTTAAGAAGGGAGAATTTTTGAAAAGTCCATTATAGCATATTTCACACCCACCCAATCCACTTTTGAAGTTCCTAACACCTCTAGTCCACTAAAAATTTCAATGACAAAAATAACCTACATAAAAGAAATAAGGGCCTTGTTTGGCAAATACAAAAAATGCACTTTTTCATTTTTTTCGATCTTATTATAACTACATTACCACCACCACCACGACGACGCCCCCACCACCACCTCCATCACCACCACCACCACTCCATCCCCATCGCCACCACCAACACCACCACCAGCACCTCCACCATGACTACGCCCCCACCACCATCTCCACCACCAATCCACCACCGCTGCCGTTACCACCAGCACCACGCTGTTGCCACAACCACCACCACAACGCCGCAACCTCCACCGCAACTATCACTACCACCAAGCCGCCACCACCACCACCATTGCCACCTCTATCACTCCACCACCACACCGCCACAACCACCACCACCACCACCACCACCACAACGCCGCGACCTCCACCACAATTACCACCACCATCAAGCCGCCGCTGCCGCCACCACCACCACCATCGCCACCACTATCACTCCACCACCACGCCGCCACAACCACCACCACTACCACAATGCCGCCACCTCCACCACAATTACCACCCCCATAACCACCACCACCGAAATGACAACTACCACGCCACCACCACAACCACCACCACTCCACCACCACCACGACGCCGCCACCACCACCACCACCATCACCACCACTACCGCCACCACAACCACCACCACTACTCCACCATCACCAACACCACCACCACGCCGCCGCCATCACTCCACCACCACCACCACTTTTTCTTTGGTAATTCACCTTCCTTCTGGGTCATACTTGCTTTTCTGATGTCTCATTGGCGTTAGTGTTTTAAGAAAATAATTTGCAGTCTAAAAGTACAAATTTACAGTTTAAATTTTCATTGGTGTTAGTGTTTATTTAATAATTTGCAGTCTAAATTTGTGTGTAGACTACAAATTTGCACTTTCAGACTGCAAAGTTTACGAAACTGTATTTATTTGCAGTCTAAAAGTACTATGAATTTGCAGTCTAAATTTTCTCAGGCATTGGTGTTCAATTAACAAATTTGCGATCTAAAAAAGCAAATTTGCAGTCTAAATTTTCATTGGCGTTAGTGTTCATTTAATATTTTGCAGTCTAAATTTTTGTCTAGACTGCAAATTTGTACTTTTAGATTGCAAAGTTTACGAAAGTGCCTTTATTTGCAGTTTAAATTTTTTCTGGCATTGGTGTTCATTTAACAAATTAGCAGTCTAAAAATGCAAATTTGCAGTCTAAATTCTCATTGGCGTTATGTTCATCTAATAATTTGCAGTCTAAATTTTTTAGTAGACTGCAAATTTACACTTTTAGACTACAAAGTTTACGAAAGTGCCTTTATTTGTATTCTAAAAGTGCAAACTTGCAGTCTAAATTTTCTCTTTGTAGTTTAAAATCTCATTGGCGTTAGTACTCATTTAATAATTTGCAATCTAAATTTGTGTGTATACTGCAAATTTGCACTTTTAGACTACAAAGTTTATGAAAGTGCCTTTATTTGCAGTCTAAAAATATTAATTTGCAGTCTAATTTTTTCTGGCATTGGTGTTCAATAAACAAATTTGCAATCTAAAAGTGCAAATTTGCAGTCTAAATTCTCATTAGCGTTAGTGCTTGTTTAATAATTTGCTGTCTAAATTTTTGTGTCATTAGCATTAGTGTTTGTTTAATAATTTGCAGTCTAAATTTTTGTGTAGACTGCAAATTTGCACTTTTAGACTGCAAAGTTTACGAAAGTGCCTTTATTTGCAATCTAAATTTTTTCTGGGGTTAGTGTTCATTTAATAAATTTGCAGTCTAAATTCTCATTGGTTTTAGTTTTCATTTAATAATTTGCAATCTAAATTTTTGTGTAGACTGTAAATTTACACTTTTAGACTGCAAAGTTTACGAAAGTGCCTTTATTTGCAGTCTAAAAGTGCAAATTTGCAGTTTAAATTGTCATGGGCGTTAGTGTTTATTTAATAATTTATAGTCTAAAAGTGTAAATTTGCAGTCTAAATATATAATGAAAAGTATGTATAGTGCATTTGGTCATTGTGGTGGTGGCGTGGTGGTAGTCATTGTGGTTGTGGTGGTGGTGGGGGTGGAGGTGGTGGTCGGGGCGGGGTGGTGGTGGTGGTAATTGTGGTGGAAGTTGCGCCATTGTGGTGGTGGTGGCGGCGACGTGATGGTTGATCGAGGTGGTGGTGGGGGCATGATGGTGATAGAGGTGGTGGGAGTGGTGGAGCCGTCGTGGTGGTGGAGATGGTGGTGAGGGCGTGGCGGTGGTGGCACCGTTGTGGTGGTGGTAGAGGCGGTGGAAGTGGTGACGCCGTTGTGGTGATGGTAGCGGCGTGGTGGTCGTGGTGGTGGTGGTGATGGTGGTGGTGGGGGGGGGGGGGGTCGTGGTTTTCGAGGTGGTGGAAGTGGTGGTGGTGGTAATTATAGTGGAGGTTGCGGCAATGTGGTGGTGGTAGGGTTGGGGGCATGGTGGTGGTGAAGTGGTGGTCGCGGTGGCGGTGGTGGAGTGGTGGTGGTTGTGGCGTTGTGATGGTGGTGGTGGTGGTGGAGCGGTGGTGGTGGCATCGTGGTGGAGGTGGTGGAGTGGTGGTGGTAATTGTGGTGGAGGTTGCAGCATTGTTGTTGTGGTGGTACGTGGTGGTGGTGGTGGCGGTGGCAGCGGCGACGTAGTGGTTGAGGTGGTGGTGGGGGCGTGGTGGTGGTGGTGGTGGGGATGGCGTTTTGGTGATGGTGGTGGTGGTGGTGGTGGTGGAGCGGTGGTGGTTGCGTCGTGGTGGTAGTGGTTGAGTGGTGGTGGTTATGGTTGTGGTGACAGCATGGTGGTGGTAATTGTGGTGGAGGTTGCGGCATTGTGGTGGTGACGGCGTGATGGTTGAGGTGGTTGTGGGGATGTGTTGGTGGCTCTGGTGGTGGTGGTGAGGTGGTTGTTGTGGCGTGGGGGTGGTGATGGTGGAGGTGGTGGTGGCGGCGGCCGCGGTAGTGGTGGTGGTTGTGTAAAGTTTAACGAAAGGACAATTTTGTCTTGTCAAAAAAAGAAGTGGACCTGAGACTTTAAAAAAAGTAATGGGCTGGACTAGAGATGTTTTGGAAATATGAGGTGGATTGGACATGTTATAAAATCCTATAATGGACCTTACAATAATTCTTTATTTTAAGAAAGCTTGGTTTAGGAATTCTATTAGTATAAATAAGGTTGTAAGCCTTAGGGCTAAGGAGTTCTTTATGATTGATTAATGAAAATTTGAGAAGTTTTCTCATATTTGTGTGTTTGTAGAGGGAGTTCCTCTATTCATATGGGTTTGTGATTGTCCTCGTTGCCTGTTCTTTTTTTTCGACACACCTCCCTGCATCAGTTTCTAGAAGGAAAATAAAAGTTAATGGCAACCGCTATCAAGAACCCTTTCGTTAATCTAAGATCCAACACAATTTAATTTAAAGAAACAGATTTCATGCTTTCACCATGTTCGGCTTGGAACCTCAACCTACGCTCAAGCTTAACAGTCCCCATATGACACCTAATTTCCTGTGGTGACCAAGGTTTGAGTCATATGGGGAGCAGGTTTGGGTTTTTAGGGCTATTTATAGCTTCTGAATCCCCCGTTGCTAATATATTAACACTCTACTAACTCCCACCGATGTATATCATCTAAAAAAAGAAGAAGAAAGAACCCAATTAGCATGTAAATTCATGTCGTAATGCAAATACTTTTGCTTCTTGGTTTCAAAAAGAAAAATAAAGACATAACCATGTATCCCTTAAAAAAAAAAATCTAACAGAGTGGCTGATTTCACACTTTTTTTTTTATAAAAAAAAAGCATGAGAAATTCAGTTAGATATATTGAAAGTTTCAAATTAATGGCTCAGGGCTAAGTCCTTGAAACGTAAGGTTCATTAAATCTAGTACCACTTGATGGACCCTTCAAACGTAAGAAAAAATTCAACCGATAACTGTTCAAGCACCACTTGACAAACATAATACTCCAAAAGAAATACTTCATGGAATTTATCATTAATGAGAATTGTACATTTATCGGTAAGCCTTGTTTGTTGCAATACACAACTTTACAAGTCTACGAGACAGTCCACTACCTCGTTACAACTCAACCTAAACCTTAAACTACTTCATTACTGGTTCAATTTACGATACTACATCTATAAACGATGAGTTTGATCATTAATAGCTAGCATTACAACTCAATTTTTTTGGCTGGAATCTCATCTAGAACTACAGGCACTTATTCTGCATTACAGCTTTTTTTATTGCCCTATATGCCCTCAGATGACTAAAGTTCACTTCCCTAAACATCGAATCACAGACATCTCTTTCAGTGAGTATGGTTGGGATTTTGCTAACAAGATATTCTCGGAATTTCAAAGCCATGAGGATTGGGTATCGAAGTAAAATGGACTTGAAATATATGGGGCGAAGCTCTGTTGGAGATCTGTGGTAGTAGTCATCAAGGGAGTGTTTTGTGACCTTTCAGGTACACGTTATCTCTTTTCATGGTCTTGCAAGGACAATTCAGTTGGGCCAATATATCTAGAGGTTTCAGGCCTTTTCTCCTTGGGTTAGGGACAACTCTAGTGAGTTGGTTTTTTTTTTTTTTTTTTTTTTTCTGGCCGTCCTCTGGCCCAATTGTAGTTCAACTTTTGGGTCCAAAAAAATTTGAAAAGTCTGTCAAACATGCACTAATCTCAATGTGGGGCCCATTATAGGTCACACAAAAATGATCAGATCCATACATTAAATTTAAAACATTTTTTCAGGAACCCACGCAAAAAGTGAGCTCAATCCATTATCTAAAGTACTCAATTTAATCATCTAATTTTTCATTCAGTTCCGAACCTAAATGAAAAATTAGATGATGAAATCGAGTATTAATAGATATCGGATTGATCTGATTTTCGTAAGGCCTCCTGAAAATGTATTTTAAATTTAATGGATAGATCAGATCATTTGTGTAGGACCTGTAGGAAGCCCCACATCAAGATCAGTGCACGATCTGTGCATGTTTATCTGTGTCAATAGCAAAGTTGAAAAAAAAATCAAGAAACTTAAATTCTAACTGGGGACCTGCTGTACGATGCATACATGAGCACCATCTCGAATTCGTAATAGCTGTGCCAAAAATTACTCTGATTCGAGATAGGGAAGGGACATGAACAACACATAATTGATTATCTTGATTGAAGTTTTGTCTCAATGCGTAATAGTCTTCAAAAAATTCTCAAGACAAACATGGTTCATTCATGCCTATATCGATGTCTAATCAATGTGATTTTACACACTTGCACAACAAACCAAACAAAATGAATGACTTGACTCACTTTTTCAAATGCAGAATAGGGTCAATTTGTACCGCTATTCAAAAAAGACCCAGGTCAACTCACAAAAATCTAATTCAATAATTCACTACTTGACTCTTGGGTCGATTTTGGTCATTGACAGCTGCCTGATTGAATCCAATGTCCAACAAAGCCAAACGGTACTAGGAAGAAAATTCACAAAACAGAGACGTCCAAAAACGTATACATGTGAAGGATTCAAACAGGGTCCACAATCCACCCCAAACAACACGGTATGCATTTCTCTAATTCAATGAGGGAAAAAAATCTCTCTTTCTTGTAAGACTAATTTGTGGTCTCTATTTTCTTATCTTAGAATATAAATGCATGATATAGAAGTTCAATTGTAAGACAAAGTCGACCCCAAACAACACGGTATGCATTTCTGTCTTTCCATGTATGAGGGGAAAAAAATATACCTCTTTCTTGTCAGACTAATTTGTGGTCTTAATTTTCTTAGAATATATAGCTTCACAATCCATTTTTCAGGAGCCCCGCAAAAAATTAGCTCAATCCGATATCTAAAAGTACTCGATTTCATCATCTAATTTTTCATTCAGTTCTGAACCTAAATGAAAAATTAGATGATGAAATTGAGTATTTATAGATATCGGATTGATCTGATTTTTCATAAGGCCTCCTGAAAAAATATTTTAAATTTAATGGATGGATCAGATCATTTATGTAGGACTTGTAGTGGGCCCCACATTGAGATCAGTGCACGATTTGTGCTTGTTTTATCTGTGTCAATAGCAAAGTTGGAAAAAAATCAAGCTACTTAAATTCTAACTGGGGACCTGTTGTATGATGCATACATGAGCACCATCTCGAATTCGTAATAGTCGTGCCAAAAATTACTCTGATCTGAGATAGGGTAGGGACACGAATGACACATAATTGATTATATTGATCGAAGTTTTGGCTCAAATGCATAATAGTCTTTAAAAAATTCTCAAGACAAACATGGTTCATTCATGCCTATATCCATGTCTAATCAGTGTGATTTACACACTTGCACAACAAACCAAACAAAATGAACGACTTGACTCACTTTTTCAGATGCAGAATAGGGTCCATTTGTACCGCTGTTCAGAAAAGACCCAAGTCAACTTACAAAAACCTAATTCAATAATTCATTGCTTGACTCTTGGGTCGATTCTGGTCAGTCACAGTTGCTTGGTTGAATCCAATTTCCAACATAGCCAAACGGTATTGGAAAAAAAATTCACAAAACAGAGACGACCAAAAACGTACACATGTGAAGGATTCATACAGGGTCCACAATCCACCCCAAACAACACGGTATGCATTTCTCTTTTTCCATGAGGGAAAAAATATCTCTTTCTTGTAAGACTAATTTGTGGTCTCCATTTTCTTATCTTAGAATATAAATGCATGATATAGAAGTTCAATTGTAAGACTAAGTCCACCCCAAATAACACGGTATGTATTTCTCTCTTTCCATGCATGAGGGGAAAAAATATACCTCTTTTTTGTCAAACTAATTTGTGGCCTGAATTTTCTTAGAACATATAGTTTCGCAATCCCTTTTCCTCAATGAAAGAGTGTAACATTTTTTATAATTAATATTGCTTATTATGAGAATATATAATTTCATTGTATTTAATTGTTTGTTTCCTTAAAAAAATATGTTCTCCGAACACCTGGTGGGCAAAAGTTGACTGGAATACCTAATTGTCAATAAAAAGAAGAGTTATCCAACAAGTAATATTGGATGGAGGGGGTACAATTTATATTTGTCCGCTCCGCAAAACGCATTGCTATGTGATGCATTAAATTTGGTAAGAAACTAAATTGGAACCTTTTTTTGCACGTTAGTGATAATACTGAGTTCTTTTAATGTCTACATAAAATTTGAAATCTTTTTTGCCGAAATTACATTATTTATTTGTCATAAATTTGCCAGTAATAGACATAGACAATCAATTAGACGTATCCCCGGCCCCCTGGAAAAGAACCAGACATGACATGGACAACCACCATACTTTGGATGTACTGTTGGGAAAGACCCTAAATATGGAGAGACTATATATTGAGTGCTTTTGGAGCAATGTTCCACTCTAATAATAACAAATTAGATGTCATTTTGTTTCCTAGTTTATCAATATAATAGTTATGGGTATGCAGTATATTACCAATCAAAGCATGTGTGGCGTACCACAGGTAATTGCTTTAAGACCAAAATTATGATCCGAACCGTTAATCTTGTAATATGTAAGGTTAAACTTTAGAATATATTTACCGTTCATTTTGCATGACAACTTAATTTCCATGTGTTTGTGAGTCTATAAACATCAAATCAAACTCATATTTTATAAACTCGTATATTTTGTGTGTGTTCTACTAGATAAATAGTTCAGATCATAGTTCAGGGCTCAAGATATGGTCAAAAATTAAGACTTTGGAGGAATACGGAGGAATATAGTATGGAGGGGAGCTGGTCCCTAATGGAAGTGATGGAAATATCTTTTTTTGTGGCCAAGAATTTTCCACATATTGACTTGGCTTGAGTCTGAGTCAATGAGGGATAATGCTAGAGCACTTTGTTATAAAGAGCAAAATATTATTATTTTATTAATATTATTAAGAAACATGTTTTTTCGTCACAAATAATATGAGTAAGGAAAAATTAAATGTCAACTAAAAGTTGTCAAGGATTCCCACCTACTAAGGAAATCTATTTTTCATAAACAATAGTGCCTTTCGATGATGAAATATTTTGTCTTAAAAAAATAAATAATTGGTGACAAAATTTTTTCTCTCGCCTATTAATGCTTTTTGACAACGAAATTTTTTGTCACCAATTATTAACTCTAGCAATGAAGTGAGGACAAATTCATTGCCAAAGGTGATTCATCAGTGAAAAAAAATTATGTTGCCAATATAAGGAATTGGTGATGAATTTTTTCATCACAATAAACATTTTCATATGGGAAAAAAAATCCTAGTTTCTTGCTCTTGCTGCATTTCGAACCCAGGTCGGTGCAAGCTTCGACCAATTGCCAATATTGTATATACATTAATGAGAATTAGCAGGGTGTTAACCACACACACTTTTCAGTGTATATTTCAAATATCTAACGTATACGTTTAACACTAAATTGTATTCCAAACGTCATTTTGAGCCTTTAATAACATATACGTCATTATGGTACGTAGAACGTGGACAATATATCCATATAGATACGGTTCTGACCAAATAAAAAATGGATAGACAGAGTTGAAAGTGATTCTCTAATGCTGTTTTAATGTTTTTCTTTCTTCTGAAATTTTGCAGGAGGAAACAAGTGAGTACTGCAATAATGTCTTAGCCCTATAGGACACATGTTTCATAGTCTTCAAATAACTTATCGGTACAGAGGGAGTTTCTCTAGTTCATACGTGTTCGTAAATATTGTCAGGGGCGGATTCAGTGTAGGCACAGGTGGGTCACGTGACCCAGCTGAAAATTGGGCCCCAAAGAAGTGTCCCAAGTCTAATTTTGTAATATATATAAAATATCCCGAATATTTTCACATGTGCATGGTTGTTCCAGTGGACGGAAGCAGTCTCCCCTCAGTCTCAACTCAGGTTCGAATCTTAACGCGTACATTTTCTACTTTTTGTGTTTAATGGTTAAAACACACACCTCTTCATGTGATTTTTTTTAGTGTACAGACCTCAAACCCATTTTAGCGTACAAACCTCAAACCCAAACGTAAACTATCTCATCTACCATTGGTACCACAAAGTCATTTACAATAATGTAATTTCCTACACAAATTACTACAAGAAAAAGTATGTTTAGTGACGAAAAAGTGGCGACAAAATTTAATTTCGTCATTAAATGAGTATATTTGGCGACGAAAAAATAAATTCGTCGATGTTTTGACAACTTCCGCGATGAAATTATTTCGTCACCAATTATAACTATTTAGCGACGAAAAAGATATTTTGTCACCAAATGAACCAATTTGGTGACGAAAAATATTTTTCGTCTTCTTATTACGTTTTCAGTGACAAAATTTTTTTCTTTTGGTGACGATATTTATGAATTATGCTTTGTCCCCAAATATATTTTGGGCATAACTCTTTGCTCAAAACTCCGATTGAGATAATTTAAATTGAGTTTGAACAATAGCATAAAGAACTAAGACTTTAATGTTTATCAAAATTGCTAATTTTAATGTTTAATGATTCAAAATGCGATTCAAAATATATTTTAATGTTAAATGTATGTGTTATATATTAGATATTTCAAACATATGATGAAAAGTTTGTGTAGTGTAGTTGGTTAAAGCTTGCGTGCAAAACATAGGAGACTTGGGTTCGAAACCCAGCAGGAGCAAGGAAAGTGATATTTTTTTCACATATAAGTCTTTTGCGACGAACTATTTCGTCACCAATGGGTCACCTTTGACGAGCCAAAGGGAATAATTTGTGATGAAATTTTTTGTCGGCAATAAAGAACAATAGGTGACGAAGAAAATTTCGTCACCAAGTCATTTTTCCGTGACAAAATTTTTCGTCGCCAAAAGGCACTATAGGTGACGAAAAATAGATTTCGTCACCAGGTAGGAATCCTCGACAACCTTTAGTCGACAAATTTTTTTTCGTCACCTATATAATTTGTGACGAAAAACATATGATTTGTGACGATTTTCATTCGTCATCCAATGCAATTTTTCTTGTAGTGAATCAATTACTATAATTCTAAGTTCCACATAAAATAAAATAAATACCTATTTTTCTTTAATATTTTTTTAACAAACTCAACATTAACTACCACTAACAAGAAAAATATTTGATGAATATATACACTCATTTTTTAATTAAATAATAAAAATTGATGTGAGTTAGCCTACAACTTTGAAACATATAAGGTCGCTCTTAAAAGAGTGACCCATCTGTCAAAAATTTCTGGATCCGCCACTGAATGTTGTCCTTATTGCGCGTTCTTCATTCGACACACCTACCTGCATCAGTTTTAATTTAGAAGGAAAATAAAATTTAATGGCAACCGCTATCAAGATCCTTTTCATTAATCTAAGATCCAACACAATTTTAAAGAAACAGATTTCATGCTTTCACCATGTTGGGCTTGAAACCTCGACCTATGCTAAGGCTTAACAGTCTCCATATGACTCCTATTTCCGGTGGTGACCAAGGTTTGAGTCATACAGGGAGCAAGTTTGGGGATTCAGGGCTATGGATAACCTCTGAACCCCCTGTTGACTAACATACTAATACCTTGCTAACTCCTACCGATATATATCGTCTGGAAAAAAAGAGAAGAAAGAACCCATATCCTTGTCCCAATTAGCATGTAAATTCTTGTCTTAATGCAAAGACTTTGACCAAAAATTCATTTTGGTCATTCACCTTTCAATTTAGGCATAAAAATACTTCGACTTTTCAATTTTTTTCAATATCATCCTTTAGGGATATATACATGAAAATAGGGTGTTTGGATCAAGCACCCTACACACATCGCATGCCGTTGATTCACATGCAGGCCCCCTCATTTTTTTCTTAGAATTTTTGGACGGCTTGGATTGGCCGTCCGGTGGCCGGAGACGGCCCGGCGCGGCCGTCGGTTCCTATAGCAAGACTCAAAGAAAACGGATTCTTTCTAAAGGATAACATTGAAAAAATTGGAAAGTTGAAGTATTTGTATGCCGAAATTGAAAGGTGAAAGACCAAAATGAATTTTGGTCAAAATCGAAGGAATATTAAAGAAATTTTCCAAAAAAAGATCTACCAGAGTGGCTGATTTTACTCTTTTTTTAAAAAAAGCATGAGAAATTCAGTTTGATATATTGAAAGGTTCATATAAGTTAATGGCTCAGGGCTAAGTCCTTGAAACGTAAGGTTCGTTAAATCTAGTACCACTTGATGGACCCTTCAAATGTAAGAAAAAATTCACTAGTCGTGACTCTCATTTAGGCGGATTCTGGTCGTTCACAACTGCCTGCTTGAATCCAATCTCCAACGAAGCCAAATGGTACTGGAAAAAAAATTTACAAATAGAGATGTCCAAAACGGATTCATACACGGTCCACAATCCACCCCAAATAACACGGTATGCATTTCTCTCTTTTCATGAGGGAAAGAATTATCTCTTTATTGTCAGACTAATTTATGACCTTTATTTTCTTATAACATAAATGCATGATATAGAAGTTGAATTGAAAGACTAGTCCACCCCAAATAACATGGCATGCATTTCTCTTTTTTGGTACTTGCTCGGTGCATCTGAGCCGTTTGATATACTTTTGGATGGCTTGGATTGAAACACATTCTCTCCTCTCATCCCAACACTTTTTCTCTCATTTTTCTCTCCAAATCTGAGCCATTCAAATACGAAATGGACGGCTGAGATGCGCGAGCGGGCACCACGCGGTACCCACTCGGCACTGAATTTTTTTTCCTCCGATTGGTTCTACGGCTTCTCTTCTTCACCCCTAAAATCGACGCCCTCCCCCACCTCACCGCTGCCGGTCCAACACACAACCATAGCCGCCGTCACACCATCGCAGCCAGTGTCTCACCATCCCTCTGGTAAAAAAAGCCCCAACCAATTTTGAAGGACAGAGAATACACCCTGCAACTGTATTAGCCTTCAATCTTCATTGCTACTGAACTCTGTTTCTACAACCTATGTTACCTTCTAGTGTATTAATCCAGAAGCGTCTTCTTTACATCTCACTTGCCTATTTATTTCATTTTCTTCTATCTGCCTTTGATTGCAAACTTGGTCTTGAAAGAAACAAAGAACAGAAGTTCATTAGGGGAAAAACAGAGCACATGCCATTGGAAAAAAAAAAACAGAGTACATATATATAAGGAGAGAATGCAGGTAAACTACCACCAGAATGGCCCAAATTGAAACGCATACAAAAAATCAACGGGAAGCCGGAAACGCGACCAACACCCAGGGCTCCGACTAAACATTAGGAGGGGAAATTTGGAAGTTTTTGTTTCGAAATTTTGCGAGACGTTAATTTGGTGTTCTCCATTCTATTTATTCAATTGCAGCTGTTTTGTTTGAAATGAAGAACAAGGGTAAGCAAGCAAAATGGAACAAAACTAATAGAGTAGTACCAATTAATATTTGGTTTGTGAATGGAATCAAAATTCAAGTGAAAAGGTGAATATACTGTAGAAGACATGTGTTGAATGGAAAAAACTGTAATCATTAAGAAACCATTATTATTATTATTATTATTATTTTGAGATAACAGACAATTTCATTGCTCATAAAGAACTGAAAATTGCCCGCGCGAGGCTACAGACTCCCAAGCACCAGAGCCCGTCGTTGGGTACACAGACCTCAACGACCGGGTTATCCAAGGACGAATCCCCAAGGCGAGGGAAGGACACTCACATAATCACATGAAACAAAGCTCCACACAGGGATAATACGCTAAGGGTAACGAGGATGGCAGCGGTAATTTGACCAGCCTCACCATCCTCCCCGTTGCGCAACTCACTGAGGGAACCGAAACACCCACAGAGGGTGGAGAAGGTTCCACGCAGGGAACAGACCGCTCCGAAACCGGAGGGAAACCAAAAACAACAGAAAATAAAGGCAGAAAATAAAAACTCCGGCCACCCACAATATCACCGGAAGCGCCGCCACGGGTCCGGTAACTTATTTGCCGGAGGAGCCAAGCCACCACAGCTACTTCACAACACCTCAACCCATCCAGCCCTAACCCGCAGTAGAGAAGAAGGATTGGATGGTGTTACAAATGTTTAAAATACAAATGATTGTCACATCCATGAAATCCGTGAAGTTTCACAAACACTAACGCAGACTAATGTTGAAACTTTGTTCTTGTCTTTTGCAATTAATATTTAGTGTTCTCCAGATTAAGACCACATTTAAAATCCAGCTAAGCTTCAAACTTCACCAGGACCATTTGTTTCTACACTTGGATGTCACTGCACTTTTGGCACTTCGATTTTGGTCAAGCAGAGCTCAGATCTGTTATGCTACAATATGCCCTAGTAAAAAGCAAGCACGGACTTTTCTTAGTTTTGGTAGAAATTGGGAGGTTCCACTCTTTGATTGCGGTCATAACAACGAAATGGGAGGTTATTTCACATTCTGAGTATATCGACAGGGGAAGAGCGAGAGATGAATAGAGAGGAAGTGGGTAGAGAAATTTGGACATAATAGAAATTATTTCATTCCCGTGCATAGCACGAGCATGATGCTTGTTTTGTTGTATTTAACTGTATGTCTCCTTAGAAAATTATGTTCTCAGTACCCGATTTGCACCCATAAATTTCTTCAGGAAAAGGGTAGAACTCAAAACAAGTAAGGAAATGGATATGACATTGAAGAAGAGTTTTAGGCTTTTTACTAAAATAGGTAAGGATTAGAGATGTTCTAACAAGTTGGATTAAAAAGTTGAGAGTGACTTTTTTTTTTTAGTTAGAAATTCTTCCATCTTAGGTTGAAACCCATTCCACCCCATGGGGTTTCCACCACGCATTGTTTCCACCGTGCATTTTTTCAAAAAGAAGTGTTATCCAACAAGCAATATTGGATGGAAGGAGTACTTCTAAATTTGTCCGCACCGCAAAACACATTTCTATTAGTAGAGTTGACAAGTTCTTTTAATTTGTACATACAATTTGAAATCTTTTTGCCAAAAGTACATTGCATGGACAAACGAAAGAACCAACATGCGGAGGGATTATTGAGTGCTTTTGGAGCAATGCTTCACACCAATAATCGCAAACGAGATGCCATTTTGTTTCCTAGTTTATCAATTCAAAAGTTATGGGTATACAATATTTACCAATCACAACACATGTGGAGTACCACATGTTAAGGGCAAAATTATGATCCGAACCGTTCATCTCGTAAATTGTAAGGTTAAACTGTAGAAAATATTTACCGTTCATTTTGCATGACAATATTTCCATGTGTCTGTGCATCTATAAAACTCAAACCACAATAATATTTTGTAAACCCATATTTTTGCGTGTTCTACTTGATGAATAGTTTAGATCATAATTTTAGGCTCGAGATATGGTAAAAATTGAGAGTTTGGAGAAGTATGGAGAGAGGGAGTATGGAGGGGAGCTGATCCCCGATGGAATTGACGAAAATATCTTTTCCCGCTGCCAAGAGTTTTGATCAACATATTGACTTGACTTGGAAGTATGAGACAATGCCATAAACCCACCAATGCCATAATCCCCCTAATCCAGGAGCGCATCTATGGTATATAAATTTCATTTCTTGTAGAGTTTTTTATGAAAATATCCCTCAAACTATCGCTATTTTCTCTACTTAATTCTCAAACTACAAAAACCACCTATTATGTCCTTCAACTATCCACATCCTATCTATTGAGTCCAATTCCCAACTCTATCCATGATTTTGGACGAAAAACTAACCAATGTGAGCTTTTGAGTGGCAAAAATGGAATTTCATCTATCTCCCTAACAATCTGCCGTCGAACCGGATTGGGTTTGGAGGGAATTACGATCAGAATCCCAAATCCAGCAAAAAGTATAACTTCTTAGCCCTGTTTTTTCTTATCTTCATTTTCCATCCCTTGTGAGTTTTTATACAGCAAAATAGTGGATGTGTTTGTGCAGTGTCCGACGTTGCGTTTGCATGTAGGAAAAAACAACCCAAGCCCATAGATTCGTCGGAATTCATCGATTTCAAGGTTTTCCAGGTCAAATTGGACTTGTTCAACCGAAATGATGAAATTCCTGCCGGAGTAATCGTGCTTCGATGGGATTTCGATAGGCTCGTTTTCTACTTGGAAAATCGCCCAGGTATTGCGAGCTTTATTCCTATTATGGTGATCTTTTTTGCACTTTTAGGTGGAGTTCCACTAACTTTTAGGACTTTTTGAAGGTTTTATCTCTTTATTTTTAAAAAAATCGTGTTCATTGATTTTGCGCCAAATTTTTGTTAATTATTGATTCATTTGGAGGAGAGGAATTGGAAAAGTAAAAAAAAATAGTTTTACACAAATATTTTGGAAAATAATCACTTTTCAAAACTTCTAAAAAGTGATTATTTTCGAAAATATTTTGGTAAAACTAATTTTTCTTTTACTTTTCCGATTCCTCTCGTCGAGACAAATTAATAATCTACAAAAGTTTGGCGCAAAACTAATCAACGCAAATTTTTTTTTGAATAAGGACAAAATCTCTAAAAAGTGATAAAAATTAAGAGGAGTGGGGCCTAAATATGACATTGTAATTGTTAGTCTATGAAATATTCATTTCCTGAAATTTTGAGCTATCATCAATAAACGTAAGGCCATGGTGGGATGTTGTACTCTATTTTTTCCCCTCTTCGAACCCATCTGGTTTTGGCTCCAGATTGTTAAGGAGAAAGATGAAATCCCATTTTTACCCCTCAAAAACTCACATTGTTTAGTTTTCCGTCCAAAATCATGGATGAAGTTAGGAATTGGACTTAATAGGTAGGATGTGGATAGTTGGAGGACGAAATAGGTGATTTTCATAGTTTGAGGACTTAGTAGAGAAAATTGTGATACTATGAGGGGTATTTTCATAAAAAACTCTAATATAAATCAACAAATTTTTCTATTTTTGTTACTCTAGCCCAAGGGTTGCCCAAGCCCAAGGGCTTGCTAGGCTCACCCCTGGGCCGGCCCTTAATAATAACTACTAACACCCCCGCTATCTCTTGCTGGCATGTACAATATTGACCAAAAAAAAAAAAAGAACTCCCTCCCTTAGCCTTGTCAACAGTTTCGGTCAATTTTTACATTACATCGTTTGTTTCGATGACAGAAATTGAAAAAGAATAAAAGTATGCACCGACATTAAAAAAAATCCATATAAAGCCAGAGTCTTTTTTTAGTTATTTTCATCATCTTAAATGAACTTTTTCCAACTTTAGTTATACTTTTTATGCTTTTCTAATTATTTTCATCGAGATGAACAATGTGATGTAAATATTCTACCCAATTCTAGCAAAAGTGAAGAGATAAAATCCTGTACCAAAATGCCAACAGCCTTCCACATAGGAGTAGTATTGACTTGACCCGGAAGTCTGAGTTAATGAGGGAGTATTTGCTTATGCAATCAGGCCGCTATAAAGGGCAAGCTAGAGAGTACTCCCATAATCACCCAAAGCCCCTTCTCATCTTATTTCTCTTTCTTCTCAACCTGTTAGGTGTATTCCTTTTCATTTTAACAAATGATGGGAGCATTAACTTGGCTATTTCAATTCCTTCTCTGTTTCTCGCAATATCAGGTTGCTTTTTCCTCATCGTCTCTCCGGCCGTCTTTTGCTTCTTCTGCAAACTACCCCTTGTGTCGTCATGATCAGAGGTCTGCACTGCTGCTATTTAAGCATATGTTTACTATAAACAGCAGTGCTTCTTCCGATTGTGATAATTATTTTGGTATTCCTTCATTTCCAAAGACCCTGACTTGGAATGAGAACGCAGCTCATGATTGTTGCGAGTGGGATGGGGTCACGTGCGATGGGTTGACTGGTCACGTGATTGGGCTTGACCTCAGTTGCAGCCAGCTCTATGGTACAATCCATCCCAATAGCAGCCTTTTCCAGCTTTCTCACCTCCAACGGCTCAATCTGGCTCTCAATCACTTCAATTTCTCTCGCATTTCATATGCATTTGGCAGCTTTGCAAGTTTGACGCACCTCAACCTATCCAGGTCTGCTTTTTCAGGTTCAATCCCATCTGAGCTCTCCCTCTTGTCCAAACTCATTTCACTTGATCTTTCTTCTTATCCGCCGAAACTTGAACTGCTCCATTTCAAAATTCTCGTAAGAAACCTGACCCAGTTACAAGAACTCGTCCTTAATTATGTAAATATATCTTCTAGTTTACCCGAGTCCTTGACGAATTTGTCTTCTTTAACAGCTCTAGACCTGTCGTCGACCGAATTGTTAGGGAACTTACCTGATAGCATTTTCCACCTTCCAAACTTGCAGAGGCTCTTGTTAGGATACAACGAAGATCTTATTGTCAATTTACCAAAATCAACTTGGGGTAGTGATAGTTCTCTAAAGGAGTTGTATCTTTTTTCAACGAATTTGTCCGGAGAATTACCTGATTCAATTGGCAATCTCAAGTCTTTGAAATCCTTGGATCTCTCCGATACGAGTTTATCTGGAAAACTACCTGATTCAATTGGTTTTCTCAAGTCTTTGAATTACTTGAATCTTGGTTGGTGCAAATTACGGGGTTCCATTCCTAAATCTCTGGGGAACCTTACGCAGATCCGTGAACTAGATTTATCGGGAAATGGTTTTGACGGTGAAGTCCTATCTACTCTCTCAAATCTCAGACAACTCACTTTGTTAGGACTTTCCGCCACCAACCTCAAATGCAGAATTCCTTTTTTTGCCGAGTTCACAAAGCTGGAGACTTTACTTCTACTGGATAACAATTTGATTGGTGGATTTCCACTCTGGCTTGCGAACTTGAAACAACTTAGTATTCTAGATATATCTTACAATCAACTCACAGGTCCCATCCCTTTCAATTTAAGTGGTTTTCAAAACCTGCGGGCACTCTACTCAGATCATAACTCTTTTAGTGGGGTAATACCTCCATCGTTGTTTACTCTTCCGTCATTGGGATATTTAGACTTGAGTTCCAATAATTTAACTGGTCAAATTCCTGAGTTCCAGCATCATTTACCATTGAGATCGATTAACTTGAGTGACAATAAACTTCGTGGCCCCATTCCACAGTCAATTTCAACTCTTGTAAATTTGACCAGGCTATCTCTTGCATCAAATGATCTGAGTGGTGTTGTGGATCTGCATATACTCAAAAATATTCAGTACCTTTATATTTCCAACACTAATCTTTCGGTGGTTGCTGGAAGCAATATCAACAATACCCTTCCCAACCTTAGGAGTGTCTATATGTCATCTTGCAACATTGAGGTGTTTCCTGATTTCTTAAGAGTCTCAGAGAATCTTCAAGAGCTAGATCTTTCTACCAATAGAATTCATGGGCAGATTCTGAACTGGGTTGAGTTCGTCGGGAAGGCTTCACTGTCGTATTTGAATCTTTCTCACAACTATCTCACACACATAAAGCAATTTTCCTGGGAGCGACTACATACTCTTGATCTTCGTTCCAATTTGCTTCAAGGACCACTTCTCATTCCACCCCCCTCTATACGGTACTTTTTGATGTCAAACAATAGTTTTTATGGAGAGATTCCTTCCTCGCTTTGCAATGCAAGTTTCCTTCAAATGCTTGATTTGTCTCACAACAACTTGAGCGGTGAGGTTCCACAATGTTTGGGTAATTCTAGTAGATTTCTCACGGTGTTAAATCTGCGCTCCAATGGATTTAAGGGAACCCTTCCTTTGGAATTTGCAAAGCCCAACATATTACGAAGACTTGATTTGAGTGGAAATCAATTTGAAGGACAACTGCCAAGATCTTTGGCGAATTGTACAAGCTTGGAAGTTCTAAACATTGGAAACAACAAGATTGATGACACATTTCCATATTGGTTGGGAACTCTTCCTGAGTTGCAGGTTCTTGTTGTTCGATCCAATCAATTTCATGGTCCTATGAACACTTTCAAGAGTAATTTTTTCTTTCCTAGGCTTCGAATTGTTGACCTCTCCTACAATGCATTCACTGGCTATTTGCCTGCGGGGTATTTCGAACATTTCCAAGCAATGAAGAACAGTACTATGCCCAACGAAAAATACATGAGTGGTGCGACTGGCAATTATCACGATTCTCTGATAGTAACGATGAAGGGCCATGAGATCGAATTGGTGAGAATTTTGACCATCTTCACAACGATTGACCTTTCATCCAACAATTTCAGTGGAGGAATTCCAAATGCCGTTGGAAAGCTCTATTCCCTCAAAGTGCTTAATTTTTCTCATAACCGTCTTACAGGCCATATTCCTGAATCTTTGGGATACTTGACGAGCCTTGAATCATTAGACATCTCTTCTAACCACCTCACCGGCATAATTCCAAGCCAATTAACAAGTTTGACATTTCTCGCAGTCTTGAACCTTTCGTGCAACCGTCTCCATGGACCCATACCCAATGGTCGACAATTTAATACATTTGAGAATGATTCATACGCTGGGAACTTAGGATTATGTGGGTTTCCATTGTCGAAGGAATGTGGAGATAATCAAACAAAAGTACAGCCACCAGTGTTACAACATGAGGAAGATGATTCAGATTTTAATGGTTTTACTTGGAAAATTGTGGTGATAGGGTACGGGTCTGGAATGACACTAGGACTCTTTATGGGATCTCTCATGTTCTTAATTGGTAGACCTAGATTCTTTGTCAAACTTGCTGAAAGAAAGTTGCCTAAGAAGG
This sequence comes from Rhododendron kiyosumense, assembly GCA_019656275.1. NCBI lineage: Eukaryota > Viridiplantae > Streptophyta > Magnoliopsida > Ericales > Ericaceae > Rhododendron > Rhododendron kiyosumense. The sequence continues at coordinate 203,512 of BPLS01028892.1, read as the reverse complement.
TGATAAGATTGAGGAGAATGGTTGCAGACATAGTGGCTAGAAGAAACTAGCAAACATCGATCACATTGTCAGGTATGAGCTGCATGTTAACGCTCTTTCATTTCATGACTTCTCAATTAGGAAATCTGTTGTTATCCCATTCCAATATGTGGATTGAACTTGGTTCATCCATTACGCCTTCATATTGATTCAAGTCCACTTAATATTATTGCTTGCTCGTGAAAAACAAGACTTACAACAGCTTACAACGAATAAACCGTACTTGTCAATTTATTTTTCACCTGGTAGGTATTATGTAAATAAGACGTTAGATCATGTTTGATAGCTTTGGTTAAAAATTCCTTACACTTCGATCCTGACATGGGTTGCTGCAATTGGTAGAGGAATCAAACCCAATCCCACAAAATTTGTGTTTACAAAACTAGGGCAAGTAAGCCGGCCCAATCGAATGGGTTCGTCACGTGTCAGTAGGGTTAACCGGCATTCGTAATTATGTGTTTTTTTCACCCTCGTAAATTCCCGTTGCAGGTACAAGCTAGGAAGGAAGCTTTGTTGCTACATGACATATCGTTGGAATAGAGGATGGGAAGATATATGGGCAAGAAAATGACGAGTTTTGGGCTGCATTTCATGTTATTATTGGAGAAATTCTTGTAGTAGAGTGGTTATTTGTGATTTTGCTTCGATTGTGGTGTACCCTTCTAGTCTGATGTTGTTTGTGGTTTGTTTTTTTTTTCATCACTTTCATCTAGTAATGATTTGGTTTCAAACATTTTCTTTGGGTTGTATTTGTTGAAGTGTGTGGATATTGTGGAATATATGAAAGTGCATTTAAAATGTATGAAAATGTCTGCCTAAAAGCGTGTTGAGACTTTATAAAGAAAGCGTACGTAGTCTTATTGAAGTAGATAGACAACTCTCAATTTTCCTCTCAATATCAACATGTCTTTCTATAAATCGAGAAAATGAGACTTCATCACATATAGGGATGGAGGTAAAGATCGATGGTGTTGTAAGGTGGGGTGTGGCTGCTGTGGTGATCAAGGTTCCGTTTCGTGGTTTTTGCTGTATCTTGGCCGCCCTTGTGGTAGTGGTGGCAGTGGCAGTGAGGGTCTTGATCAGTGTTTTTGGGCGGATGGACTTAGGTGCGTGGATCTATTGTTTCTTAAAGGTTTTGCTTTAGTTTTTGTTTGTTGTTTTTGTTGGTTTTCTTCCCTTGTGTGGGACTTTCTCTCACTCCTTGTGGGTGTTTTTGTGGTGGATTTTCTACATTGTTTTGATGGATTTTCAAGGTCGGAGCCAAGTCTTGTGTGAGATCTTGAATGTTCATTTATGAGTTCAGGCATTCTTTGTGGTTGCTTTCCTCCCTCCTTGAGGTGGCCACCCTTTATCGATGTATGATTTCGTGTCAATCAAAGCACCTTTAAGCTTTGACCAAAAAAAAAAACCATACAGGGAGACCTATGGTACTCACTAGTTATTAGGTACGGTTGTGAACCATATGCACCATGATTTTAAACGGTACGTTGGTTTGAAACTGAATAATCCAGTCTATCAATTAACCAATTACCCATCTCTCTCCCTCTTCCTGTCAAGCAATTCAGCAAAAACTGACGTTCTCTCATCTGACTCTCTCTCCCTCCCTCCCGCCTCTCTCCCCCCTGCTTGTTCTGGTTCGATGACCTTGTTCTGGCGATGACTCACTCCGACGTCCTTGCTAGTGTGACAGGAAGTCTCTTTCTCTTCGAGTTGATTCCATCTTGTTGCGTTTAATTGACTCCATTCAATGTGAGGCTAAATTGTTGGAGGGGAATATCATCTTCACGAATCGTAGTACTTTCAGATTTTGCACCAGGAGAGAGCTTACGAAAAAGTCAAAGGAATATGAGAGTATTCACCAGAGTAGGCGTTTGCGTAACTGTTGCTTTCTTCTATTTTGCTCTGTTTTTTCTAGAACGAAATAGAAAGCTACATTTTCGAGTACCATTTGAACCGTGTTTGTGCATTTTTTATTCCCCACCAAGTGTTTGATAAAAATCAATATGAAAATCCTTAAGGTTAACGGTCAAGTCTGCGTTGCTTTCTTCTTTTTTTTATACCCCGCCACAAGTTTGATGAGAGGTTGATATGAAAATTCTTAAGTGCAAAGTGATTTATAGTTGTGGTTATGATGAGGTGTTCCAAACTGTATTAATTGTTACTATAATTTGTGGGTTATATAGCGAACTGCATTCTCCTTAAATGAGAGGCCCCCAATGGATATGTGTTTTGCTCTTCCCAAGCAAACTAAATGAAACATGCTTTTTGCTCCACCCAATGAACTTGGCTATTACGAAACTGTTAAGACATCATTTTTTGAAATATTCCCTAAGAATAGGTAATTATACGAGGAAACGAAATGAGGAGTAATTATATCAGCTTCTTCTAGGGATGATTCTAAAGGGTTCAATGAATGGTTTCCACTGTGGCTTTTTATCGAACAGGTAGTGTCTAGTGAGGTATTGGACCCCTGTTTTGAAACGAACACTTCCTCGTTCTTTCGCTTGTGCTCATTTTATATCTCATTGGCCATTGCTTTTCCAATGATAGAAAACTGTGACCTTCCATTGGAATAAAGCATTCGTATACATAGCAAAATAGAATATTTCTTTTAGTTTTTCAAAACAAAAAAAATACATACGCAAAGCAGAAGAACTAGTTGACAACTTAATGAATGATCGACATCCATTGGTGCGACTGTTACGGTCAAGTGAATAAAGACGACTATTGGAATTAATAGACATAACACAATCAATCGGTCTCTCTCACTTAAACTTTTTCCCTTATTCTAGTTCTTGGCGGCTTGAAAAATCCGAAGGTGTTCTGGTTCTTCATCATTGGTGCACAATACAGTTGGACAAATAGTCAATCGGGACTGGGCTTCAATGTACTCTAGAGGCGAATTCGGTGTTAACTCGATACATGCACACCAAATTCAATTGAACAGGTTGGAGCAAATATCATTGACATGCCTTGAAGTGACCATTTGTTTCCTCTATTTTTATCCACTTCCATCAAATATACAGAATTTGCACCAGGATATATAACATACATTCCATACAATGATCGTATTGAAGGATTTCCCAGTGCATAGAAATCATCAAAATAGAGCAAGTATACAGCCTAATTTTTCTTGACATTTTGTCACAGTATTTTTGGTTGCTTTATATAAAAACTAGTGCTTGCCCGTGCTTACGGCACTACGCACCTCGGTAGTGCCGTAGGCATGAGCATTTTGTAATATACTTTTGTTTTTTTATGTCAACGCTAGAAGCCGAGCAGTGGGTAAAAAGAATCGATGACATTTTTGTAATATATTTGTAAGAGTGTGTGTGTTTTCTTAGGAGAGTTGGAGAGCACACATCAGCTATAGGATCAAATGAATCTCAGCCCTTCTTACAACTTATATTTGTGTGGTCTCCACACCCTTGTGTTTTATTATTTTTTTAATATATTTGTAAGAGTGTGTGTGTTTTCTTAGGATAGTTGGAGAGTACACATCAGTCATTGGATCAAATGAATCTCAGCCCTTCTTTCAACTTGTATTTGTGTGGTCCCCACACCCTTGTGTTTTTACATCTTATTGTTTGTGTTGATTGATGAAAGTTATAATTGGAAAAGTGATAATCGAGAAAGGCTGTCATCCTATATGGACTTTCAAACTTTTTCAATTCTTCTCTTCAAGATAAGACATCACGTGATGTAAAGATTGACCCAAATCTTGTAAAAAAATAAGACCCTATCTTGGGATGAGAATGCAATTGATTGTTGCAATTGGGATGGGGTCACGTGCGATGGGTTGACCGGTCACGTGATTGGGCTTGATCTCAGTTGTAGCCGGCTCTCTGGTGAAATCCATCCCAATAGCAGCCTTTACCAACTCTCTCACCTACAACAGCTTAATCTGGCTCGCAATCACTTTTGCTACTCTCGCATTTGATATGCATTTGGCAGCTTGGCAAGTTTGACACATCTAAACCTATCAGATTCTGTTTTTTCAGATTCATTCTTATTTGAAATCTCCTACCTCTCTAGATTGATTTCACTTGATTTTTCTTCTTCTCTGCTGAGATTTGAATTGCTCCATTTTAAAATTTTCATTACAAACATGACCCAGTTACAAGAACTCATCCTTCAGGGTAGATATATATTCCAGTTTACCTGATTCCTTGACGAATTTGTCTTCTTTAACAACTCTAGACCTAAAATCAACCGGATTGCTAGGGAACTTACCCGATTCAATTGGTTATCGCAAGTCTACTAATCAGCTCACGGGTCCCATCCCCTTCCATTTAAGTGGTCTTCAAAACCTACGAGTGCTCCACTTGTATGACAACTCTCTTAGTGGGGTAATACCTCCATGGTTGTTTACTCTTCCGTGATTGATAAATATAGATTTGAGTTCCAATCATTTAACTCGTCAAATTCTTGAATTCCATGATCATTTACAATTGGACACCATTGACTTGAGTGACAATAAACTTCGGGGCCCATTCCACAGTCAATTTTAACTCTTGTAAATCTAACTGGGCTCTATCTTGCATCAAATGGTCTAAGTGGTATTGTGAATCTTCGAACACTAAAAAATGCTGAGTACCTTGATCTTTCCAACACTAATCTATCGGTGGTCACTAGAAGCAATGTCAACAATACCCTTCCCAAGCTAAGGAATGTCTATCTGTCATCTTGCAACATTGAGGTGTTCCCTAATTTCTCAAGAGCCTCTGAGAATCTTAAAAGCTAAATCTTTCTGACAACAAAATTCGTGGATAGATTCCAAAGTGGGTTGGGTTCATCGGGAACACTACTACAAAATGATATAAAGATCACGGTACAAAAACTAAAAAGATCTCACTTTTTGTAAAAGCGTAATAAAATGTTATAGACTATAGTTTTCATCTCAGTTATACCAAAAAACTGAGATGGAAAGATTTTTTAATCTCAGTAATCTAAAAGATGATATCGTAACTAGAAGAATAGATCTCATTCTCAAAAAACTGAGATGAAAAGATTTTTTAATCTCAGTAATTTAAAAGTGAGATTGTAACTTAAAGAATAGATCTCATTTTTTAAAAACTGAGATTGTATATGAAAGAATAAATATCTCATTTCAGAAAAACTGAGATAAAAGGAAACTTTAATCTCAGTCATCTAAAAACTGAGGCCGTAAGTTAAACGCATATGTTATATATTAAATATTTCAATTGTATATTGAAAAGTGTGTGTGGTGTAATTGGTTAAAGCTTCTGTGTAAAACTCAAAAGACTTGGGTTTTGAACCCAACAGGAGAAATAGAGTAGGATTTTTTCCCTTAGGAAAACACCATTTTTAATCTCGGTTTTTTCAAAAACTGAGATTATTTCTCTCTAAACAACCACGGTTTTGCAATAAAACTGAGATGTTAAGCTATTAAAGGTCACAGTTTTATCATTGTAATCATAGTTTTATGTTTTTAGTCATGGTTTAAATGAGTTTTAATCACGATTTTTATCCTGTGGTTAAAACATAGAGACTTTTAGTTACACCTTGATAGACCACGGTTTTGAATGCGAGATTAAAAGTGAAAGATCACACCAAATGACCGAGGTCTTTATCTATTTGTAGTAGTGGAAGGGTTTACTGTCGTATTTGAATCTTTGTTCCAATTTGCTTCAAGGACCACTTCCCATTCCACCCCGCTAATACAATACTTTTTTATCTCAAACAACAATCTATTGGAGTGTCACGCCCTCGATTTTCAACATAAATAAAGATAGCTTTTCATAAATAAAACTCCTCACAATATCTTACATAATACCCCAGAAGAGTTCACCATGTCCTAATCATTAAATTACACTTCTAACTCCAAGAGTTTGAATATATTACATCGTAAAAGAATTAAAGTTAAAGTTCTATTACATCCCCAAAACACGTTTTATCAAAAAAGTCCATGAGTCTCTTTTACCACTTCTTTCGAAAATATGCACTTGAATGCACGCACTTCGCTCCATGCTACTGCTCCGGGTTCATACCTGAAAAATGATAGGTTGAGCTACACTAGCCCAGTAGAGACATCTACACAACCATTATATGCAAATGGGATGGTTGGTAGGATAAATAACAAAAGCAAGAGTGAATAACAGAAGCGAGGTACGATATCTCAGTGGAAAAGCAAAACACGACTAGTAGTTTTCCCAATGTCAATGACATAAATGAAGTACCATAACTACACACCAAGATTCTAAGCTAACTACAACACCCTATTCCGAATACCCTATCCGCTCTTCGACTTCACATTAGTCATAACGTCGCACGTTTAAAGAAAAGAACCTGTTGATGCATGACTCTATGGTATTGTTTCAACAACCAATCATTTCTCTATTTCATTCATCAACGAACCCTTACGTTTACTCACGTACATCACTGTTGCAATCCCACATCACACGTCATAAGCAAGTACTCTTTCCGGGCTGTTTATGGAGCCCCGCTACTCCATACAAATACCTTCCCCACTAAAAGTATTAAATCACATCACGTAGTATAGATCACCATATCATGATTCCTCCAATACATCTCACGATTCAATCGTTCATCTCAATCACATAAAATGGTTTCACAACGAAGACTTATTCACAAGAGGTAACAGTTGTAATAGTAATAGGGATAATCCGACTTCATTCAACTCATAATAATCACACCATTCATTCTTCATATAACCATTCACATATCAAAGGGTATTCTCTTGCAATGGCTCATG
>BPLS01028892.1:131323-196727 GCA_019656275.1 Rhododendron kiyosumense | reverse complement strand
TAGTTTCACCTTACAACTCATCAAATAATACAATTTACGCAAGTGACGTATCACATATCAAACATAAGGAAAATGTCTCTCACATACCCATGCCTAGCATTGCTTCACTCAAAGGAGTGTTCTATGTGTTTGTTTCTCACATTACATGTCAACACATATAACCTTCGCCCACCTATATTTCTTGTGCTCTCTAAACCATCGTTTCGGTGTCACAAGACTCATACGGAACCCAACGACCACCACAAGGCCTAGTATACCACTAGCCTCACCAAACCACTCAATTAAATACGTAGGAGAACCTAGGAACATCCATGTCTCACCCAAACGATTCTAAGGAAAAGGATTTTCCAACATCTATGAACATATCTATCTTATTTTGGCTACCAAATCTTATTGGTTAAGAATTTGGAGATGAGACCACCACCATTGGAAAGAAGACTTCCGGCACATGAATTTCGATATAAAATTTGCCCAAAACGGAGTTCGGATGAAAAAGTTATGCCCTTCCGAAGTTTTGCCAAAATGCTGAATTTTTCATTTCCTACCGGTAGGACACATTTTCCTACCGGTAGGAGACCACTTTTTCACGAAAATGACATTTCTGGACAGCTTTTCTACCAGTAGGGCCAAAACTCCTACCGGTAGGACTTGGGTTTTCAGCCCACGACTTTCAGATTTCACCAGAACAATTTCAACAACAAAACCTATGATCTAAGGCACGATTTAAGCACCAAATCAACACATAAACATATAATAGAAGTGAGAAATCCCTACCTCGAAATCAATGAACGAAATCCAAGCTCAGTCAAGCGAGCCCTAGCTCCGAAAACCTTGAATCAACCGAATACTCCTCTCCGAGCTAAACCAAACGAAATATGAGCTCAAGATCGCGTGCGGAGGGTGGAGTGAAGGGTAATTTTCATGGGTTTCGAGTTTAGAGATGTGATTTCGAGAGAGAGAATGAGAGAGAGGGAGAGAGTCGGGCGGAGGGAGAGAGGGCCGAGAGAGAGACGTGAGTGGGAGAAAAATAATTCTCTACCACTCACTCTCACCAATTTATACTACAACACACATCAATTACAATTGCACCCTAAACTTCCAAATTCTATCACATTGACCCCAAATCAAATAAATTCAACAAATTTCACATTTATTCGATATTCCAACATTAATAAAACCTTTAAACGTTTTTTTTTTTTTTAAAATACGGGTCTCTACATCCTACCCTCCTTAAAGAAATTTCGTCCCGAAATTTGCATAGAATAGACGAAGGAACACCACCAATGAATTTCTAGTCCCAAGAGCCATACCCAACACATAACGCTTCGTATCCTCTAATCCTGTGTCCAAAATGCAAGAAAACTCAATAAATGCCACAACTAACTAGCTTAGCTTCTTACCAAACAATCGCTAAGTTCCGATATTCATAGACGTCAAATCACGAAATTATTCGTATTCGTACGAATCATAATCATGTTACCAACTACTTTCAGTCTCAAAAAACCATATCCATTCTCATTATTTCAGACTAACCAATCTCGGTTCCATGGACCGTGTCCAAACTCGAAGGAGAATTTCATAACGTCGTAGTTCAACAACCTTGTCAAGAAATACATAATCAACAAGTTCTAAGATTAACTCGCCCATCCCAAGATTTTACTAAATTCTTCACATATGTTTTCCGGGAAATCATCTTTCATACATTTCATTTCACCTCTTTTCTTTATTTCCTGACGTACTCAAATTACCAAAACTCACACAAGTAGAGCTCTAATAGTTCTTAATGCTAGCTCAAGACAAACTCCTTCGAAAGACATACGCCGAGCATATGTTAAAGTGTCCGATGCGGTAAAGTCTAAACTAAACAATGATCATGAGTTTCCAACTTCCATTTTCCAAAGCAATGGTGAAGTGTGCATTTTGACGAAAATTTTTGTCCCCTTAAAAGCTCTTTTTCGAGTAGTTGCCAAGCCATTAAAACATGCCCATGTGACCCAATTCTATAGAATTTCAAAGGAGATATTCATTTTGGAAAGACATTATCAACAATCAATTATTAACACCTCACTTAGTTATTTGAAAATGATGACAATTTTGACAATCATGGAAATGAACTATGCAAAAATTCAATTTTCACCAAGCATTATCCCTTTCAGAAAATTTTGAGTTCAAAATATGTATATCCATAAGTATAACAACTTTCTACACCAAGACCCACCGCTCCACACATTTCACTAGACTTACACGGCGCCCCAAGTAAAGAACTCAATTCATGTTCGACATATGTCTACGATGTCCAAAGTAGTCTTACTTATTCAATAACTTCACGAAGAATTTACCAAACTAGCAGTTGTCTCAACGAAACCACAATATAGAAATTGAAAGACATGTAAAACTATCATCAATTCATAAGCTGCAACAAATTAAGCAATCGAGACAAGAGATTCCATTTAGCATGTAGCAAGTACCCTCACATTATATCATTATCTATCTAGCACCACATCCTAAGAACAAATCTCACGCAATAACATTGCACATTAGTTCTAACATGTACGTTGAAACTAAATAGCAACATATCTTATACACAAAACACAGTAATAAGTCAACCAACTACAGACTCACCACACAATTTATTGAAATCACACTGTACCGAATACATCTACTTGTCAACGGGTTCACACAATACCTGTCACATCATCGGACGGGCTCATATAGTACCCAAAGCAACCACGGGCTCATACAATGTCCAATACAACAACGGTTTCACACAGTGCCCAATATAGTACGGGCTCACGTAGTATCAAGCACACTACAGGCTCACATAGTACCCCATACACTACGGACTCACACAGTGCCCTACACAACAACAGGCTCACAAAGTACCCAATATTCCATAGGCTCACACAGTGCCCTATACGACAACAGGCTCACATAGTGCCCAATATATCACAGGCTCACATAGTGCCCTATACGACAACAGGCTCACATAGTGCCCAATATACCACAGGCTCACACAGTGCCCTATACGACAACAGGCTCACATAGTGCCCAATATACCATCACGGGTTCACATAGTACCCAATACAATCACGAGTTCACACAGTACCCCATATAACCACGAGTTCACACAGTACCCAATACGTCGTGACTCACAGTTCCCAAAATTTCAACAGTAATCAAGTTCATTTCAACCTCGTAAGATTTTACATAATTTCTATACATTTTATCCACCTCGAGTATTCTCATTTGTATTCTCATTTAGCTACTTTAGTTAGCACATCTATTTAGGTATCTATCAAACTAAATCACATAGGTCACTCCGCAATGTTAATCGATACTAGTTTGGACCGCAGACTTTCATTATGGCAGTCATTCAACAATTAATCATCTCAAGTATGTACAAGTAATCACAACACAATTAGGTAAGTTCACATTACCTCGCTATTTGATATTTGGTGTATGACCTAACCCCGTGGGTCTCTGCACGCTTGCTTTGCTTGTCGATTGTGGACAATCTACCGCTAAATGTCCCGGATGACGACACCGATAACAAACACGAGGTGGTCTCTGACCATGATATTCCCTCTCCTGAGGACAGTCTGCTGCACGATGGCCTGACTGGCGGCACCTATAACACAAAATCGTTGATCCTGACGGAACTCCTGACGTTCTGGAAAGATTAGGTGGTTCTAAACTATGCTGGCCCGAGGTGGGCCAAAATTGATCTCTTTGTCTCTTCCTCCCTTGGCTCCCAGATGTTTCTATAGATATGCTCTTGCAAATGGTTTGTTGCCTCGACTTCCGCACTCTCACTTCTTTCGGTATCTCCTCTGTATACTCAATACTTCTAGCACACTCGACAATGTCAGAAAACCGTCCAATTCGTTGACCTACCACGTACTTCTTAATAGATGGGCATAACCCTTTCTCAAATCGCCTACACTTTCTATCCTCTGTTGCGACTAACTCTGGCGCAAAACGGGACAAGGTTTGGAACCTTGTAGCATATTCTTAAACGCTCATGTCACTTTGATCTAATCTCTCGAATTGGTTTCTAAGTTGTTCACGATACGACTCCGGAAAGTATTGGTTTTCAAAAAGTGTCTCAAATTCAGCCCAAGTCAAACTCTCCTCAACTGGTTCAATTTCCTGATTTGCAACTCCAGCCACCCTCCTAGTGTCTCTCCTTACACCTAAAACGGATTCCCACCACTCATTTGCCTCACCGGTAAGTTGACAAGCTACTATACTCACCCGTAGGTCATCTTCTGTAATCTTGAGGGCATTGAAGATCTTACGAATTTGTGAAAGCCAATGGTCGTCCACAAGGGGGTCGCTACTCTCCCCATCAAACTGAGGTGGATTTCTACGGCTAAACTCTCTCATGGCTACCATGGCCCGACTGTCTGCGTTATCCCTAGGAGGTGGTTGCAAAAGATTTGCTGCTGCAAGTGCCGCTACAATATCCCTAGCAAGCTGATTTTGTTCAGCCCCCATTCTTGAATTCCCAATCCTACCTCGTCTATTCTCAGGTCTCGGAGGCATCTCTCTACAAAGAAACAATGAAAAGATCATCAACAAAAGGGTACACTTCGAATCTCTAACTCCACCAATCCAGTCTAATAACTCTATGCCAATATACGGTAATATAAATGCGATGTCACATAGTTGGATGCATTTCAATCATTCAGCAGCACACAAGTCATGTCAAATGCAATCATAATTTTTTTTTGAACCCATGAGACTCAAAGTCTCCCCACGGTCTCAAGGTATTCTAAACTTATGCTCTGATACCAAGTTGTCACGCCCTCGATTTTCAACATAAATAAAGATAGCTTTTCATAAATAAAACTCCTCACAATATCTTACATAATACCCCAGAAGAGTTCACCATGTCCTAATCATTAAATTACACTTCTAACTCCAAGAGTTTGAATATATTACATCGTAAAAGAATTAAAGTTAAAGTTCTATTACATCCCCAAAACACGTTTTATCAAAAAAATCCATGAGTCTCTTTTACCACTTCTTTTGAAAATATGCACTTGAATGCACGCACTTTGCTCCATGCTACTGCTCCGGGTTCATACCTGAAAAATGATAGGTTGAGCTACACTAGCCCAGTAGAGACATCTACACAACCATTATATGCAAATGGGATGGTTGGTAGGATAAATAACAAAAGCAAGAGTGAATAACAGAAGTGAGGTAAGATATCTCAGTGGAAAAGCAAAACACGACTAGTAGTTTTCCCAATGTCAATGACATAAATGAAGTACCATAACTACACACCAAGATTCTAAGCTAACTACAACACCCTATTCCGAATACCCTATCCGCTCTTCGACTTCACATTAGTCATAACGTCGCATGTTTAAAGAAAAGAACCTGTTGATGCATGACTCTATGGTATTGTTTCAACAACCAATCATTTCTCTATTTCATTCATCAACGAACCCTTACGTTTACTCACATACATCACTGTTGCAATCCCACATCACACGTCATAAGCAAGTACTCTTTCCGAGCTGTTTATGGAGCCCCGCTACTCCATACAAATACCTTCCCCACTAAAAGTATTAAATCACATCACGTAGTATAGATCACCATATCATGATTCCTCCAATACATCTCACGATTCAATCGTTCATCTCAATCACATAAAATGGTTTCACAACGAAGACTTATTCACAAGAGGTAACAGTTGTAATAGTAATAGGGATAATCCGACTTCATTCAACTCATAATAATCACACCATTCATTCTTCATATAACCATTCACATATCAAAGGGTATTCTCTTGCAACGGCTCATATAGTTTCACCTTACAACTCATCAAATAATACAATTTACGCAAGTGACGTATCACATATCAAACATAAGGAAAATGTCTCTCACATACCCATGCCTAGCATTGCTTCACTCAAAGGAGTGTTCTATGTGTTTGTTTCTCACATTACATGTCAACACATATAACCTTCGCCCACCTATATTTCTTGTGCTCTCTAAACCATCGTTTCGGTGTCACAAGACTCATACGGAACCCAACGACCACCACAAGGCCTAGTATACCACTAGCCTCGCCAAACCACTCAATTAAGTACGTAGGAGAACCTAGGAACATCCATGTCTCACCCAAACGATTCTAAGGAAAAGGATTTTCCAACATCTATGAACATATCTATCTTATTTTGGCTACCAAATCTTATTGGTTAAGAATTTGGAGATGAGACCACTACCATTGGAAAGAAGACTTCCGGCACATGAATTTCGATATAAAATTTGCCCAAAACGGAGTTCGGATGAAAAAGTTATGCCCTTCCGAAGTTTTGCCAAAATGCTGAATTTTTCATTTCCTACCGGTAGGACACATTTTCCTACCGGTAGGAGACCACTTTTTCACGAAAATGACATTTCTGGACAGCTTTTCTACCGGTAGGGCCAAAACTCCTACCGGTAGGACTTGGGTTTTCAGCCCACGACTTTCAGATTTCACCAGAACAATTTCAACAACAAAACCTATGATCTAAGGCACGATTTAAGCACCAAATCAACACATAAACATATAATAGAAGTGAGAAATCCCTACCTCGAAATCAATGAACGAAATCCAAAGCTCAGTCAAGTGAGCCCTAGCTCCGAAAACCTTGAATCAACCGAATACTCCTCTCCGAGCTAAACCAAACGAAATATGAGCTCAAGATCGCGTGCGAAGGGTGGAGTGAAGGGTAATTTTCATGGGTTTCGAGTTTAGAGATGTGATTTCAAGAGAGAGAATGAGAGAGAGGGAGAGAGTCGGGCGGAGGGAGAGAGGGCCGAGAGAGAGACGTGAGTGGGAGAAAAATAATTCTCTACCACTCACTCTCACCAATTTATACTACAACACACATCAATTACAATTGCACCCTAAACTTCCAAATTCTATCACATTGACCCCAAATCAAATAAATTCAACAAATTTCACATTTATTCGATATTCCAACATTAATAAAACCTTTAAACGTTTTTTTTTTTTTTGAAAATACGGGTCTCTACATGGAGAGATTCCTTCATTGATTTGCAATGCGAGTTCCCTTGTGATTCTTGATTGAGTGGTATGGTTTCACAATGTTTGGGAAATTTTAGTAGTGTTCTCTCGGCGTTGAATCTGCGCTCTAATGGATTTACGGAAACCCTTCTCTTGGCATTTGCGAAGCCAAACAAATTACGAAGTCTTGATTTGAGTGGAAATCAATTTGAAGGACTATTGCCTAGATCTTTGACAAACTGTACAAGCTTGGAGGTTCAAAACGTTGGAAACGACAAGATTAATGACACATTCCATGCATATTGGTTGGGAACTCTTCCTGAGTTGCAGGTTCGTGTCGTGTGATCCAACCGATTTCATGGTCCCATAAACACTATGATGAGTGAATTTTCGTTTCCTATGGTTCTAATTCTTGACATTTCTGGCAATGGGTTCATAGGCCATTTGCCAGGGAGGTATTTTGAATATTTTCAAGGAACGAAAAACAATACCAGGCCTTACGAACAATATTACATGAGTGATAAGAGTAGTTATTATCACTATTCTGTGATAGTGACAACAAAGGGGAGAGAGATTGAATTCTCGAGAATTTTGACTATCTTAACAACCATCAACCTTTCATCCAACAATTTCAGTGGACAAATTTCAAATGCCGTTGGGAAGCTCGATCCCCTTGTGGTGAATTAATTTTTCTTGTAATAGCCTTATAGGCCATTTCCAGAATCTTTGGGAGACTTGACAAGGATTGAATTATTAGACATCTCCTCTAACCACCTTACCAGGAGATTGAATTCCAATCTAATTAACATGCAAGTTTGACATTTTTTGTGGTCTTGAACCTTTCGTGGAACCGTCTCCAAGGACCCATACCCCAGGGTTTGTAATTTGTACATTTGACAATAGTTCATATACTGGGAACATAGGATTATGTAGGTTGCAACAAGAGGAAGATAATTCAAATTTTGATGGATTTACTTGGAAATTTGTGGTGATAGGGTACAGGTATGGAATGACACTGAGACTTTTTCTGAAATCTCTCATATTTTTAATTGGTAAACCTAAATTCTTCGTGAGATTTGCTGAAATAGAAATGCCTAAGAAGGTGACAAGATTCAGGAGATTGGTTGGAGACACAACTGGTAGAACAAAGTGGACATTGGTAGCATTTTCAGGTATGGCTGCTAATGCTTGGCTGCTAATGCTTTTACATTTCATTATTGTTGAATTAGTGACATCGAAGTGTTCTACCTATATAGTATTTTGTCTGGTATTACCTTTTGCCTTTTTCGAATTAGACCTATTTGCTTGCATGTTAATTGCAACCAAGTAGTGGGTTCATAACCAAATTAAATAAAAACCATTTTGTGAATCTTCTAATAACCAATTAGACAATTAATTATGTTCATTCTACGAGTTTGTAACCTGCTTTTGTATTTATGTGAACTAGTAACAGTAGTGATCGTGAGCTAGAAACAAAATGATTTCGCTGGAAGTGCGATACGAATCACATATATATGAGCTCTTTTCTTGTAGTAGTATTCATTGTAGGTGTTAGAATATCGTGATAATATCGTAATCAAACCATGATTTGTTAATTAGGATTATTTTGCTTCCATAATTAGGCCTCTTCTCATTGTACACACAGATGACCCGTTATATAGTTTATTCAATCAATCCAATACACATTTCCCCATCTTCACTTTATTCTAACATGGGTATTAGAGTTAGGTCTTAGGTGGCCTCACATCATGTGGTCAACTCTCTCGCCCGAGTCAACTCATCAATTCGTGTCTCCACGTACATCCTGCATGTGAGGGGTTGCCCTAGTCAAAACCTCCTGTACCTCCACGTGCATCCAGGCTACACGTGAGGAGGAGTGTTAGACTTAATCCTACATCTCTCATCTAAGTCAGCCAAACTTGTTTAATATATTTTAGAGGCTACTCCACATATTGTCAGTGGGACTTAATTCGTTGGTGTATTTGTTTTAAAATCCTGGATTGTAGGTTATAGAATTGTTGATAATGTGTTTTGGAGGTGATTTTTAAATTCTACGTTCTCTTGTTTATTTTGGATAATGCATTTTGACAGAATGAATTAAAGAACACTCAAGATTAAATAATACATAATTATTTGTAATGGAATTAGACTCCCAAGCAGTCCCCGATTAACTTCAAAGTCACTTACAAAAAATTTCAATATAGCATCCAATCTGTTTACTGTGCTGTTTCGTGAATTGTTTCCTCTGTTTCTCCTTTATGTTGATCAAATTATTGTTTCTCTCAGTAGATAACCGTAAGACGTAATAGTTGTTCAGTTGGGACATTGTTATACACATATTTTTTCCCCTTGATTAGTTTTAGGTGCTCTGCCAATAAGATATCGGACCTGTTTGATTGCTCTGATTAGATATATGATTGGATCACGAAGCTCTTAAACTTGCATTTCCGACATTTGATTGCAACAATTAGTGGAGGAATAACATCCATTGTACGTACGACCTATCGCACGGAATGTGAGAATGCAATACGTTGGATGGGTGGTATTAGTAAACCAAAATGGGACTGTAAGTCTATTGAATTATGGGGCTTTTGTGATTGCAACTAACATGTTTTTCTTTCTCTCTCTAATATTCCCGTGGCAGTGAAAGATGGACAAAACTCTTATGGCTACTTGAGATAATGTTGGAGTAATGGACAAGAAGATGAGCTAGAAAATGATGAGTTTGAGCCAAATTTCAAATAATCGTTGTAAAACTTCTCGTAGTATAAACTGTAAAGTAGAGTGGGTGTTAGTTTAGGTGACTAGCTCGTGGTTGTTTGTGATTTTGTGTTGCATCGTTATGGTCAGATGTTGGTTGTGGTTTGCCCCTTTTTCTTTTCCATCCTTTTTCGAAGTAATCCAACTGTGCTTTGGTCTTTAACAATTTAGCAGAATGAATTCCTTTGTATGCTCGTTCTACAGGTTTGTGGATTTTACTTTTGATAAACAAGTTTTGGGGCGGAGATGGAGGGTAATAATAATTCACCATTAGCAATCGGGTTCAGTACTGGGATGGGAGATAGATTCCGGGATTGAGGACGGAGATTGTGATACCCATCTCCGTCTCACTGTTGCCAATTGAGTTATGTTCATTTGTTTCATCCTATTCCATTCACCATTTATTGCCAGCATTACTCCATGGGCAATCATAGAGAGCCACTAGTGTATGGTATCCATGACACAGCGATCCAACGCTTGAGATATGCATGATTCAAAAACCGACATCTCCCTCCTCGACTCTTTGGCTACACTTTGGCTGGAGTGTCGAGTGACTCTAGCTGAACATGGACCGAGCTCTCTATGACGTCCTATTTGTTTTACAGGGAAACATTAGGACTGAATGGACATCCATTTTATCTTGCGAAAACCAGATATATTGACCATTTTGCACTTGCAACCTAAGGCCTTTGGGAGGAGATCTATGCGGTGAAGAGAGCTCGTCCAAGCCTACGAAGCATTAGTGACCTTCATGAGCCTTGCCCTGTATGCTTGAGGGTTCATAAGTAGTCTCCAACCTTGCCAACCATGAAAAGCCTCATTAAATTAAGTCTCTGATTATGGAAATTTATACCCCTTTTAATATCAATTAATGAATTCCGGAAACTCAGATCCCGTTTTAATATTAATATTGACACTCTGCATGACAATGATACTCCGATACTTAAATTAGCGGTAGTTTATGATTTTGTTACGGCCTAGAAAATTTATTTATCGCATTAATTATTTTGGCCGTTTATTAATTGGAAGTTTTGTGGCGTGGGTCCTAATTAGCAATTTTATTTTCTGCGCAATATAGTTACTATGTGCGTTATTATTAGTTCGAGGGTGCAGGTATAATTATTAATTTCATTAGTTAGTTTATATCAATTGGATTTATATGTTAATTAAATAAATAGCTATAATTTAGGAGAGAACGTGGGTTATAGGAGACTAGGGTTTTATATTAGAGTATATCATTGGATCTCTCTCTCTCTCGAGAAGAACCGAAGCAGCCATAGCCATAGCAATTCTCGACATCTTGTGCTCAGGTAATCCTTTCACTTCTATCCTCTTAAGTCTCTTATTCCGCCAATTGATTGTATATGAATAAACACGTTTTTTTTTGGGGTTTGGAGTTTGTCCTTTGTAAGGCTTTGGTGGATTCGAAAGATGTTTGTGCCACATGGGCTTTATGTGAATGGTGACTTTTGGTGTCCAAGAGAGAGATCTCTCGGCAGGTGGTGTGCCCAAGTGATGTACATGTGCATATGCTGTTACGGTTGTATAAAGTGAGACGGCACATTGATCTGGTGTTGTTGGAATTGGTAGTGTTGGAGATTCAAGGGAATAGTAATACTA
Source organism: Rhododendron kiyosumense (assembly GCA_019656275.1). Lineage (NCBI taxonomy): Eukaryota > Viridiplantae > Streptophyta > Magnoliopsida > Ericales > Ericaceae > Rhododendron > Rhododendron kiyosumense. The sequence continues at coordinate 185,320 of BPLS01028892.1, read as the reverse complement.
GTGCTACATGTGGTAGAAGTGCTATTGATGAGTAGATTTTGTAGTAATTCCTATGCGATCAAAGCCTATTTGATAAAAGTTTGGGAATGGGAACAGGTGGCGCATGGCTACGTGGGGGACATATTGCTGGGAATTGGAAATCAAAGTTGGATTTTATAGTTACTGATTTAGTTAGTATCTTAGATTGGGGTTGGGTAGTTTATTGGTAAATTGTTAATTCCCTTACTAGTTTCATGGTTAGTGTTATATCTATTTTAGTTAATTATGTCGTATTATTCTTTTGTTCAGGTTAACCTCATTTCGCGTTGTTCTATTACATTACGTTTGGACTCAGGTGAGTAGTTAAGTATGATACGTATTTTCGAAAGATCCCTGTGTCCCTTAGCTTAAAAGTATTTATTTCATAAATTTGTTTAAAAGTTGTTCTCTAAATTGGCATGCGATGAATTTTCTTAGATCAATTGTTAATATTCTTTTTGGTGAGAACTTGGTGGATATTAATGGGAACATTTATTTCGGAAGTCCAGGGAACTTATTCCTTCTCGTGTTGGTGACCCTGGCCATTGGGGAAAAGACCGTGTTAGGCCGGTGACCCTAATGCTCAACGGCTTTCTTTCGCCGGATCGTCTTAGGGAAAAGTACCACGGGCTGCCAACCCTGGTGACTCTAAGTTCGATATTGGATCCAATTTTGTTGAGATTTGTTTTGGCCATGGTACTGTTTGATTTTGGTTCCCCATTGTTGATGGAGTTATTGTTGTGATCACCACTAAGAATGTTCATTGGTTAAAGGCTTTATTGATTAATTTATTATTCTGCTGGATACCTCGTATGCCAAATTATGATTTATTGGTAAATTATCTTAATTCCCGCTTTCAACTTTATTTATTATACATACTTGTTATTCACTGAGCTCGTCAGCTGACTGATTTATTCCAACTTCTCTTTCAGGCAAGTTGGGGAGTTAGACAAGGACTCTGGCGGCACCTCGGGGATTCTTTTGTTTGACCTCCTTAGGGTGTCTCATCTTAGTTTTCTTTTAATAAATTGCTTCCGCATTCAAAACAATTGTCAGATAATGAATTCTTTTTATTATTATTGGATTACTGGATATTGTTTAGTTCATGGGATGGTTGTACCCCATGTTTATTTATTGAGACACATTTGGCTTTTGATTTGATTAATAACGAAAAGGGATCATTTGATTTTTGGTTATTTTGATTTATTCTGGCTGCGTGTTCCATGGATTAGCCTCATGGTTCACGGCCGGTCACTTCTCATTTTTGGGGTGTGACAATTGTGGTATCAGAGCTAAAGGTTTAAAAATAATAATAATAAATAAATAAAATTTACCTTTCTGTGTCATGTTCATTTAGTGGAGGTTCGAGTCCCCAGAGTCCTTTAGATTGTTGCATACTTATTTATTGGTTATTGCCTTATATATATTGCCCTGTATTTATGTCTAGATTGTTCTCTGGTAAAATTCAGGATATGGATCGTCCACGTCGTAGGACTAGGTTGACATACGCAGCTCCTGCAACTCGTGGCCGCTGTCAGGCGGCTGTTGCAACTCGTGGTCGAGGTCAGGCCACTTCGGCAGCTCGTGGTCATGGACAGGCCACTCCTGCAACTCGTGGTCGCGGTCGGGCCACTCCTGATGCTCATGGTCATGGTCGAGCTGCTCTTTTACCTCGTGGTCGTAGTAGCACCAATTCGGCGGGTCATGGCCGTGGTGGTGTTGTTGAGCCCGAAATTAATGCTAATGCAATTGAAATGGAAAATGATGAAGATCTAGTTGACCCCGTTGAGGATCCTGTTGACCCTATCACTGAAATTATTGCCAATGCTAGTACACCCACAGGATTCGTTGACCCAGTAGCTGTTGTTTAGGCCTTCCAGACTTTCATGGGATTGTTTGCAGGGAATCAAGCCCAAGTGGCACCAACAAATGCAACAAGGTCTTTGCATTGGACAAAGGCAATACTTTTGATAGATTTTTAAAGACTAATCCACCGCCTTTTATGGGGACTGATAAGCCATCGGATGCTGAGGCCTGGCTGTTACAAATGGAAAAGATCTTTGATGTGTTGGGTTGTTCTGAGGCCCAAAAGGTGTCTTTTGCAGCATATAAGCTACAGGGGGGTGCTGAGCATTGGTGGCGGTCAGCAAAGCAACATTACAAAGATAAGCAGGATGATTGGTTTGGAGAAATTTCAAGAAGGACTTTGAGGAGAAGTACATTCCTCTAGCAGTTAAAGATAAAATGCGGACTGAGTTTTTGGCTTTAAGGCAGGATAATATGTTAGTGGCGGAGTATCAGCAGAAGTTTGATGAATTGTCGAGGTTCGCAGGAGTTTTGGTAGAAAAAGAGATAGATAAGGTGTGGTATTTTCAAAGGGGGCTTCGGGCCGATATTCATGGAAGAGTTTCTTTGCTTGACACAGAGACCCTACCAAAATTCGTGACTAGAGCTCTTACAGCAGAGAGTGACTTAGCAGAAGAAAGGAGAGTTACAGAGAATCAGTACAAGAGGTTCAGGTCAGGACATAGTAGTGGGAGTGGTTTACCTGCAAAGAGGGTGCACACTTTGACTCAAACAAGTGAAAGTGGGAGGCAGGCATTGAGGCCGTGTCAAAAATGTGGTCAACCTCATTTGGCAAAGTACCATTGTGATGGTTCACTTCGAGTATGTTATAGTTGTGGGCAGCCTGGTCATGTCTCCACTCATTGTAGAGCTCAGGGTGATGGAAGGAATCAAATACCTCAGAGTCAGAGATAGCCAGTGCATGGAAATGGGCATAATCAACAGCGACGGTTTAATAACCAGGGGAATTATAGGCAACAATCTCGAAATGGGGGTCAAGGACAAAGAAATGTGACAGAGGGACGTGTGTATGCATTGACTCAGCAGCAGGCTATGGATGCGCCATCTGTGGTGCAAGGTACTCTTTCTATTTTGAATGTACCAGCTCGAGTTTTGTTTGATTCTTGCTCTACCCATTCCTTTGCTGCTCCTAGATATTTGTATCAGTTACCTATTGTCGTTGAGGCATTAGATGTGTGTGTTATGGTGACTACTCCAATAGGGAAAACAGTGATGTTGTGTGAGGTGTCTAAGTCTTGCAATGTGGAGATAAATGGTAGGATTTTACCAATAGACCTAATTTCATTGGAGATGCATGACTGTGATGTTATTTTGGGGATGGATTGGTTGTCAAAATACCATGCTGCTATAGACTGCAATCAGAAGAGGGTTGTATTTACTATGCCTGGTCAGCCAGAGTTTAGTCTGCAGGGGGATCAAGATGTATCATCGTTCCGTTTTATTTCGTCTCTTCAAGCAAGTCGATTGATGAATAAGGGGTGTTTTGGTTACTTAGCTTATGTGGTGAGTGGGGAAGAATCTGCACAAAAATTAGAGAAGTTGCCTATCGTTAAAGATTTTTCTGACATCTTTCCAGAAGACCTGCCTGGTCTTCCTCCGGATCGTGAGGTTGAGTTCACGATAGATCTTGTTCCTAGCACCATGCCTATTTCTAAAGCTCCTTATAGAATGGCACCAGCAGAGTTGAGAGAGTTGCAATTGCAGTTGCAAGAACTACTTGATAAGGGATTTATTCGGCCTAGTGTGTCACCGTGGGGAGCTCCTGTCTTATTTGTGAAAAAGAAGGATGGTACTATGCGGTTATGCATTGACTATAGGGAGTTGAATAAGGTTACAGTTAAGAATAGATATCCATTACCGCGTATAGATGACTTGTTTGATCAGTTGCAAGGGGCTCAGGTGTTTTCAAAGATTGATTTGAGATCTGGATACCATCAGTTAAAAGTGAAAGAAGTGGACATTATGAAAACGGCTTTTAGAACTCGTTATGGGCATTATGAGTTCTTAGTGATGCCATTCGGTCTAACTAATGCACAAGCAGCATTTATGGATATGATGAATAGAGTCTTTAAACCTCAGCTAGATCATTTTGTGGTGGTATTTATAGATGATATTTTGATCTATTCCAAGAGTAGGGAGGAACGTGAGGAGCATTTGAGGATAGTCTTTCAGATTCTTCGAGAGAAGAAGTTGTATGCAAAGTTTAAGAAATGTGAGTTTTGGTTGGACAGTGTGTCTTTCCTTGGGCATGTTATCGGAAAGGAGGGAGTGTCTGTTGATACTAAGAAGGTGGAAGCTATTGTTGATTGGCCACGTCCTACATCGGTGATTGAGGTGCGTAGTTTCTTGGGTCTTGCTGGATATTACAGGCGGTTTGTGGAAGGGTTTTCTCGCATTGCCCTGCCACTTACCAATCTTACTCGGAAAGGGGTGAAGTATGAGTGGACAGACAGATGTGATCACAGTTTTAAGGAACTTAAGCAAAGATTGACAACAGCACCTGTTCTTGCATTGCCGACAGATGGAGGTAACTTTGTCATTTATAGTGATGCGTCTCTCCAAGGTTTGGGTTGTGTACTTATGCAAAATGATAGAGTGATAGCTTATGCCTCTCATCAATTGAAGGTGCATGAGAGAAATTATCCGACACATGATTTGGAGTTGGCAACAGTTGTGTTTGCACTAAAGATATGGAGACATTATTTGTATGGGGTGACTTGTGAGATTTACACTGATCATAAGAGTTTGAATTATATTTTCACTCAAAAAGAACTTAATTTGAGGCAAAGGCGATGGCTTGAGTTGTTGAAGGATTACGACGTTAGTATATTGTACCATCCGGGAAAAGCGAATGTAGTGGCTGATGGATTAAGTAGGAAATCATCAGGGAGTAGTTTGGCATTTTTGACAGTTCAACCACATTTGATAGAGGACATTAGAAGATTGCAAGTAGAGGTTGTTCGACATGGAGATGGTGCTATATGCAGTCAATTTGTAGAGACCCGTAATTTTTTATTTATTTATTTATTCAATTTTAATATTATAGTAAAAGAAAATAAAAAAGAAAAGGAAAAAGGGGTGAAAATGAAATAAAATAAAATTGGGGGTTATATGTGTGGAGGTTAAGAAAGTCTGGGGTGTTATTGTAATTAGTGCATGTGTGCATGTGTGTGTCGTATTAATCACCAGGGAAATGTTTTCTTTTTAGTTTTTTCCATTCTCATCCCATCTCTCGGCTCTCTCTCGATCTCTCTCGTCCTCTCAACCAAAAATTCATCTCCAAACCCAAAACCCACAATAATCAACTCCCAAACAATTTTCTACTCGCGTTTTGGAGCTCGTATTGCGTTGGACAACGCTTGGTTCGGTGTATTGTTGCTTGAATTGGATTCCAGAAGTTAGGGCTTGCTCCATCTTTTCGATTTCGGTTTGGATACTCGAGGTAGGAAATTCTACCTCTCTTTATATGTTATTTGGGTTCTCTTATGTCCTATTTGAGTATCTCCATGTTTTGTTTGAGCTTATGTTGGTTGTGGTTTGGTCTGGACGAAAATCTGTTATCTGGTGAAAAATCGCCAAAATCCTGGATTCCTACCGGTAGGACACTTTTCTCTACCGGTAGAACTTTGTCGTCTCGATGATTTGTGCCCACTGTTTTGAGTTTGTACCGGTAGGATTTGTTCCCTACCGGTAGGATTACAATTTTTCTTCTTTTCTCTTGAACTCTACCGGTATTAATTTTCCACCTACCGGTAGAACTTTTTGTGGACCAAAGTTTTGTCTCTACTGTTTCCGGTTGTACCGGTAGGTCCTAAACCCCTACCGGTAGGTCACCAGGTAAATTCCAATTTTTTTCCAACGCTGCAGAAGTCTACTTTTCCCTAAGGCCTTTGACTTTTCAAAGGGTTTTCTAAACTAAGTATCGCATATAATAGGAAACCACGTGGCACTTCTTTTCTTCATGTGCAACGTGGCACATGGTGCACGTTAAGATGGTACAAATTGGTATTATTATGAATGAGGAGTATGAGCTATTATTTATTTATTTATTTAATTTTAAATATTGTACGAACGATTCACTTGAGCATATAAACGGCATGCGACAGATTGACACGAAATATCGAGTAGTTCGAAGGTTGAGTTGAGATGACAAGTTTGGGAACAAAATGGAAAATACTATTGAGTTGATGTGTGAACTATCCACTTAACATTACTATCCCTTTCTCATCCGTACTCTTGCAATTGAAATTTTGGGAACATGTAGGGTGAAATGCGAAACGAGTAAATGTGAAGTGGATGTACGGGGTCATGAGTACCTGGAAAGTATCGTGGGTATATGGGGCCCTAATCCCGGAATGTGAAGTGGATGTACGGGGTCATGAGTACCCGGAAAGTGTCATGGGTATATGGGGCCCTAAGACCCAGAAAGTTCTCTCAAGTTAATTATTGGATGAGTTAATGGAGGAGAGATTATTTAAACTTATATTGGAGATCAATGGGAGGCGTGCGGGGTTCCTCGAACCGGAATATAAGTCGTTAAATACAAAAATGTACTAAATGGAAATTTGAACAAAAAGGAAAGATAAAAATTGACTAATAGTTTGACTATCGATAGAAAAGCACTGCTTGAGCCTCGGTTTGCCGATTCGAAGTTGGTTTCCATAGCGACCTCATTTGTTATCTAGAGTTTGATTTATTTTGTTCTACTCATTCTTTCGTCTCACTCAATTGCATATAGAGTTTGCGTAGACTTTTCTACTGGGCTAGTGTAGCTCAAGCCTTATATTATTTTCAGGTACTAATCCGGAACCATAGCTTGCATGCTTGGAGTGCTTGACGTGTGGACATTATTTTTGAAAGCTAACCGAAGGAGTTACCGAATCACTTTTGTAAATTTATTTTGAAGATGTATTTGTAACTAAATTGTAATTCTTTTGACTTAGACTATTGTATCTATTAATTCTCTTTCGAAATTCGATACTTATGTCAATTTGGGGCCATCGAGCCAATATTGTAATATTTTGGAACCGTGTGAATTTGGAAGTATTTGCCGGGGGGATGAGAACGCGTTGATTATTTTGAGTATCGTAAGGAATAATTGCGAGTATTTTTATTATGAAAATCATTTATAATTATGTTGAAAATTCAGGACGTGACACAATTGACAGTGAAACCAAATTTGTTGGATAGAATTGGAGTAGCTCAACAAGATAACCCTTGGTGTAAAAAGATTTTGGAGGGCATGTTGAAAGGCGAGAGTAGAGGGTTTACTTTGGGTGAGGATGGAGTACTTAGGTTTGGGGACTGTGTTTGTGTACCAAATGATTGTGGTTTGAGGACAGAGATTATGGCTGAGGCTCACAATTCTGGATATAGTATTCATCCAGGTAGCACTAAGATGTATAAAGATCTACGAGAGCATTTTTGGTGGAATGGAATGAAGAAGGTCATTGCGAGGTATGTGGCGCAGTGTCTTATTTGTCAACAGGTTAAGGTAGAGCATCAGAAACCAGCAGGAAAACTTCAGCCTTTACCGTTACCTGAGTGGAAGTGGGATCATATCTCTATGGATTTTGTATCTGGGTTGCCTCGTACGAGCAGTGGGCACGATGCAGTTTGGGTTATAGTTGACCGACTTACTAAGTCCGCTCACTTTATTGCTATTAACATGACGTATAAGTTGGATCGTTTGGCGCAGTTATATGTGAAGGAGATTGTTAGGCTCCATGGTGCACCTGTATCGATTGTGTCAGACCGTGATCCCCGATTTGTGTCTAAGTTTTGGGGTGCATTGCAGGCGGCGATGGGTACTCGTTTACTTTTTAGCTCTGCCTACCACCCACAAACTGATGGTTAGAGTGAGAGAACTATTCAGACTTTAGAAGATTTATTGAGAGCATGTAGCTTATAGTGGAAAGGAAATTGGGATGATCAATTACCATTGATGGAATTTACGTATAATAATAGTTACCATTCAAGTTTGGGAGTTGCTCCTTATGTGGCTTTGTATGGACGGAAGTGTAGATCCCCTATCTGTTGGTATGAGGTCGGAGAAAGGCGAATTTTAGGACCTGACTTGGTGGAGGAGGCAACCCAAAAGATTGCCACTATTTGGGAAAGACTTGTAACATCTCAGAGTAGACAGAAAAGTTATGCAGATAATCATAGAAGGGACTTGGAGTTTGCAATTGGAGATATGGTGTTTCTTAAGGTGTCCCCATGGAAAGGAGTTATTCGGTTTGGTAAAAAGGGAAAGTTGAGTCCTCGTTATATTGGGCCATTTGAAGTTTTGGAAAGGATTGGTGAGGTGGCTTATCGTTTGGCGTTGCCGCCTAATTTGGCTAAGGTTCATAACGTTTTTCATGTGTCAATGTTGAGAAGGTACGTGCATAGTCCGTCCCATGTTATTGATTATGAGCCACTTCATGTTCGGGATGATTTAACCTATGATGAGCAACCTGTTGAGATTCTTGATACGAAGGAGAAAGTGCTTCTCAACAAAACGATTCTATTGGTCAAAGTATTGTGGCGCAACCATGCGGTTGAGGAAGCCACATGGAAGCATGATGAGGAGATGCGCGAGAAGTATCCGCATTTGTATGAATGAGGTTAGTATGCAATTTTGAGGACGAAATTTAATTTAAGGGGGGAAGGATGTTACGGCCTAGAAATTTTATTTATCGCATTAATTATTTTGGCCGTTTATTAATTGGGAGTTTTGTGGCGTGGGTCCTAATTAGCAATTTTATTTTCTGCGTAATATAGTTACTATGTGCGTTATTATTAGTTCGAGGGTGCAGGTATAATTATTAATTTCATTAGTTAGTTTATATCAATTGGATTTATATGTTAATTAAATAAATAGCTATAATTTAGGAGAGAACGTGGGTTATAGGAGACTAGGGTTTTATATTAGAGTATATCATTGGATCTCTCTCTCGAGAGAGAGAAGAACCGAAGCAGCCATAGCCATATCAATTCTCGACATCTTGTGCTCGTGCGTCCCGTTTCCGGCATCCCACCTCATAATGGTTCCGTGGCTTTCTTCATTTCGTTCTATCGTTCTAATTTGTGATTTTCCATTCTACAAGCCTCAATACCATAAAGCATGATGTATGTCAATCCAAAACATTCATAAAGTATGCCACAATACTCACGTAATAACCCAAATGCATAGACGAACGCACAAATATCATATTCACTTAGTTTGACACTTTTCTTTGTCATAACGAGAGCCAAAGGAGTGGGGACGAGCAACGAATCATTGGGACGCAAGCAATCGAGTTTAAACATGATAGAATGTGATTGGAGAGTGTTAGAAGCAAACGGGGATCAACACAATCGACGGATAATCAACGAAGTTCAAAAATAGTTTTCTAAGTCATTGGTACCAATACCTCAAAAAGTAGGTATTGGTACAGAGCCAATCCAGAGAGCAATCCGAGACTGAGGTATTGGTACCTCAAAAAGTAGGTATTGATACTAAGGTATTGATAGCCCAAAAACTAGGTATTGGTACCACTGCATTGCAGTGAACATCTGCAGAAAATCAGAAACGAGCATAATTTCGAAATCCAACCAACTACAGCCCGATTTTAGCACACAACCAACTCATAAACATGTAGAGAGAGTAAGAAATCCCTACCTCGACTTGGAGAACGAAATTGATTGAGCCCTAGCCTTGAAATTCGAAATCCTCCTAAATTACTCCTCTTCGAGTTTGTTCCAACGAAACCTAAGGTCGAGAGCCCAAGAGAGTGATGATTTGGTGAAGATCTTGGTGGGTTTTGAACTTGGAGTGGGATTTTTGAGTGAGGGTGTGATAGAGAGAGAAGAGAGCCGAGAGAGGGAGACGTCGGGAGAGAAAAAAAGGGGATGGGAATTTTTTTCTTCTACACACACACCCACACACATATATACTCACATATTCACATATTGCACATGTACCCCTCCACAAACAATCTTCCCACATTCACCCCAACTCATTTAAATCCAAAAAATCCCATATTTTCCTCCATTATAATCATTAATAAACCTTTTTACTAATTTTTGAAAAATACGGGTCTTTACATGATTTTTATGACGTGTTTGTAGTAAGAGAGAAGATTAGGAGAGAGAAAGAATTAAAAAGATTAGGTGAGAGAAATGTTTGAAAGATTGGAGCGAAATTTGGGATAATTAAAAAAGAGAAGGAGAGAGAAGGATTTTGAAAATTAGCTAGGAGAGAATGTGTAATTTAGGATTTATTTGAATTTGAGGATGAAAAGATAAGTTTTTTAACCCACTAGGATGGAGACTTAAGTATTTATGTTGGAAAGAACCCCTATTTAAGTTTTCCAAAAAAATTTGAATAAGGTAAAAAAAAAAACCAAGTGACTTATTTAACCGAGCAACCAGCATTAGGTCAAAATCATCTCAGTATGTAATGTATTATAGTAGAACGTAGAGGAAATTTGTCTCCTAAGTCGGCTCCTGTCAATCCAAAATTATGGCACCGCCGTTACCGCTCGGCATGTAAATTTCGAAAACCAATTCAAGTTGAAACACTTATTACCATTATATAAAGGGATCAATGGCTACGTTCATACTAACAATCCAAAAACAAAATGGAGAGGATGATTAATTTGGCTCTTCCATTTTCTTCCAGTCTCAATTTGCTTGTTCATCCCCTATATCTTCATCTCCTTCGTTGAATCGTTCATTTCATATTGATGAGAGATCTTCCCTGCTGCAATTTAAGCAATTGTTTACCATTGACGATTTTGCTTCTTCCACGTGTGATGAATATGGTTCTCCTTCATACTCTAAGACACTGTCTTGGAACAAGACTACCGATACCGATTGTTGCTTGTGGGATGGGGTCACATGCGATATGTCCACTAGCCACGTGATCGGACTTGATCTCAGTTGTAGCAAATTCTATGGCACCATCCACCCGAATACCACTCTTTTCCAACTCTCACACATCCAACAATTCAATCTCGCCTTCAATCATTTCAACTTCTCTCCCGTTTCACCCTCTTTTAGCTACTTCACGAGCTTATCACATCTCAACCTATCCTTTTCCTTTCTCTTAGGCTCAATCCCTTTGGAAATTAATCACCCACCTATCCAAACTCGTTTCACCTGATCTCTCTTCTAATTCTATGGATGATATGTCATTCCTGCCTGGTATATGAAGACTTGATCCGCACAATTTCAAAGCCCTGCTCATGAACCTGACCCAACTAAAAGGAGAAACTTGAAGCTTGTCGAAGGAAACATATCTTCGGGTCTACCCAATTCCTTGCTGCATTTGTCTTCTCTAGCGGCTCTCGTCCTTGCTGAGACCAGACTTAATGGAAAACTACTCGATTCAATTGGCTATCTTGGGTTTTAAATTAACTGGATCTCTCTTCCAACGAACTATCTGGACCTCTTCCCAACTCGCTTGGAAACCTCACAAGGATTACTGTACTAAGTTTATGGGGAAATTAACGTTTTGAACGGTAAAGTCCCATCAACTCTCTCAAATCTTGAGCAACTCACTGATCTCTGTATTTTTGGGAAAAGCTTCAATGGTACAATTCCCGAGTTCTTTTCCAAGCTTATAAAGTTGGAGATTTTATCACTCGGTGATAATAATTGCAACGGCCCATTTGCACGTTGGGTGGGCAACCTAACACAACTTGTTTTTTTAGACATTTCATTTCATCCATTTACGGGGTCTCTTCCTTCCAACATAAGTGGACATTTCATTTTATCCAATTGCTCTCTCATTGCAAGAGTTAGACCTTAGATATAACCAGTTGACTGGACAAATTCATGAATTCCGACATGATTCACAGTTGGAGTCCATTGACTTGAGCAACAATAAACTGCATGGTCCCATTCCGCAGTCAATCTCAGGTGTCTTGGAGCTACAGAAATTCTCAAACCTTCAAATGCTTGATCTTTCGAAAAATAATATCTCAGTGAACATTGGTAATAATGCCAATGCTACCTAGCCCAATCTTTCTTACAAAGCATAGAGAACCTCCAATCACTAGATATGCTAGATCTATCCAACAACGAAATTCATGGAGAGTTCCCGGAATTCTTAAAAAGTGCAGAGAACCTCCAATCACTTTATCTATCCAACAATAAAATTCATGGAGAGATTCCGAACTTGGTAGAGGGGGCTTCCTTGGAAGTTTTGGATCTCTCCTGGCCTATAACTATCTTCAAGGACAACTCCTAGTTCCATCATCATCTTTAACCCGCTTCCTAATCTCACACAATAAACTAACCTGAGTTCACTAGAGTTTCTTGTCTTGTCGAATAACAACTTAAATGGTGTTATTCACCACTGTTTGGGAAATGCCAGCAATTGACCTCTCAGTGTTAGATCTACGGTTGAATGGCTTCCATGGAGCAATCCCAACAACATTTGCTAAGTTGAGGAGTCTCAATTTAAATGGAAATCATTTGCAAGGACCTGCAGTGCCACGATCTTTGCTCAAAGAATGGAAGTCCTTGATCTCGGGAATAACAATCTGATCACTGGTGCATATATTCCCCCAATGGCTGAATTCACTTCCAGAGTTACAAGTTCTTGTATTGAAATCAAACAATTGAGCAAAGATCGTGATACTAGACTAGAACGTAGATATGTTGCTTTCCAAATGTTTGGATGTAATCTCGTTGCTAAGTTATTGTTATTACAATATATATTAGTTGGGTTCAAATCGTTAACTTGCTAGTTACGGGATGTGTAACAGGTTCACGACAAACAAATGAGTAATGAGTTTTCGTTAATCAAAATTATGACTATCTCATCTCAAATCCAAACATTGAGTAATGCAAAAAGCAACATATTTTCTTTGTTCATGCTATAATCATTTGACAAAAGTTGGTGGGTGGTGTACACTTTTTCCTAGCCGTTTATGAGACCATATATCATTTTCTGTTTCTTGCTAGATTATCGGCAGAATTGAAAGTACTGATTCTCTAATGGTGTTTAATGTTTTTCTTTTTCTGAAATGTTTCAGGAACAACAAAATAAGTGGGATGGCTACAACGACTACTTCAATAATGTCTCTCGGCCCATAGAAATGAAATTCAGTTAGAAGTTGGAAAGGCCCTTTTCTCCTTGGGTTATGGCCTAACTCTAGTGAGGTTGTACCTTGTTCCGGCCCAATTGTAGTTCAACTTTTGGGATTGTGTCTCTGTCATTTTTTTTAAAAAAAAATTAAATAGTACATGTAATTTGGAATCTGAACAATTTTAATCTTAATGAATTTCAACTTTGGAGAATGATGAATGAAATAACTCCAACAGAATTTTCAGTAATTTTACAGAAAAATAAGTCAGTGGTTCAAGTAACCTTGCTAGCCATCTTCAGGCTCCAACCAGAAAATGCTATAGGCACCGGCCGTCATGTAGGGCTCACTCTGGGTTTCGCACAAATGATCCGAGTCATTCAATATTTTTTCAAAATAATGTTTTGAGTGTCCTTTCAAAAAATTAGCTCAATCTGATACGTGAAAATTCAACTTAATTCGATATGTGTGGGTGTTATATATAATATGAATGTAAAATTTGATAGAGCACATACACATACTGAATTAAGCTGATTTTTTGTGGGGCCTTTCGCAAAACTATTCAAAATTATTGAACGACTCGAATCACCTTTTGTTGATGCCGATAAAAGGGTTCGGCTCCACCCATGGCCATAGACTTGGTATCTGAAATGATTAATGTATGTCTACTAAAGACACTACGTTCAATAAAAGGGCGCTTACAAGTATACAAAAAGATCCTTTTTTAAGTCTTTTCATGCACCGAAAATTCCATATTGGATTGCTCTCTCTACTCACTCTCTTCCTAGAAATTTAGGCATATTAATCTACAAAAATAGAATATCAAATCTTGGTTCTTTTACATTTGCATAGTAGATATTATGTCTGTCTTCGTTTGTGCAAATTCAGACAGAAAAAACTTTGAGTTCGAACTTCGTTGGATTTTAAAAGGCAAATTTGTTGTCACCCGATGCACATCATCTAGTGAAGGCAAATACTGTTTTTGGGAGGGCGACACGGTAACACGCTTCAAAGTGCTTTTGGGTTACAGGTTTCAAAGGAGAGACGACGCCATTTTCTAGTTCAAGACGACGTCATTTCTTACTTTATTAATGGATCCCCGCCCTGTACACACATTTTGAAAGTCTTTGCTTTGAAACGAATCTGTTTTTCATTTAGCAGTCCATCAGCTTGTGACAAAGAGACGTCAAGTAATTGGATTCGATTTGAGCTGCAGCTGGCTCCAAGGCACCTTCCATCCAAATAGCAGCATCTTCAACTAATTTCCTATCAATTACTTTTTCATGTCTCCCATTTTTCTAAATTTACTTGTTTTATCGAATTGACGCACTTTACTCGGTTTACCTATCAATTAATCAACCACTCTTTGTTTGGTTTTCCCCCAAAATCCCAACACAGGTCTCCCCTACTAACAAACTAGTCTCCCTCCGTAAGGAGAGTGATAGGCACCATGTACTTCCATATACTGTTAGGAGCATGTGTGAAAGATTGAGTCTCCCATTTTTCTAAATTTACTCGTTTTATCGAGTTGGACCTTAATATACAATTGGATGACTCATTACGTACGAAAACTTAGCCTTTTAAATAAATATGGGTCATTCAATGTATATTGAATCCATATGATGTGGTGTGACTACATGGATACTCCTCAACAGATTGAGCCTGCGCGCACACACATGGGAAGACCCCAGGCTAATAAAACTCCCAACATGTACTTGGTGGGATTCAAACCTCACTAACTATAAATTTACAATTAACTATACTAACTTTCCCCGAGAGTTAAATAAAAACTAGTCTCCCTTGATGTTGTGATTTGGATTAGTTTTTCAAAAATTTGTATTTTATTCACTTTTGTTGATTTTGTGTTGTGACTCTTTGATTTGACGAGAAGAGTGTAAAAGGCCTAAATTATCAATTATGTATATAATTTCAAAAATCTGAAACGGAAAAAAAATCCAAAAAATCTGTTTCTAAATTATCGATGATTAATGTATGGCATTGATTACTCTAAATTGTGGAAATGATGTCCCCTCATTGACGCAGACTTCCGCCGCCGATTTTGGTTGGTGTTTTGGTTTTTGGTATATGTTTCGGTTGTCTCAATGATCGAACCACACCGTTGCCATCCCTATTGTCAATACGTGTATGACACAGTTGGACAAATAGTTAATTGGGACTGGGCTAGCTTTATTGTATCCTTGTGGCAAATTCGTTCTCAAATCGGTGCACACCAAATTCAGTTGATAGGCTGATGCAAATGTAGTTTTAATGAAAGCATTTTTCTGACATGCCTTCAAGCGATGGACTCCGAGTCCCTGCAGTGAGCTAAAAGCACTGCAGCTCACAGCCCCCTAAAACGACGTCGTTTTAGGGGATTTTGGCCAATCCAATAATAATACAAAATTACGTTGTTTTGATACCCTAAATCCCCTGACGCCCAGAACTCCCCCAAATTTCACGATGCTTTAGGTGGAAACGACAACCATGGACGACGATAGCCCAGAACAGCTATGCAACTCGAGCACCACCACCACCACCGGCGACCCCGATCCACTTCCCACCACCACCGGCGAGAACCACTACCCAACCCCAGCACTCCCCCATCGCCGGCGATCACCCCCTGGCTTCTGGGCACTTTGACCGCTGTTACCCCCACCACGAAGGTCTCTCTCTCTCTCGCTCTCTCTCTGTGTTTCAATTTGTACCAGTTGCTGAAAAAAATCATAAATTGGGTTGCTAGGGAAAAAAACCCCAAGTTCGAAAAAGGGTTTCATCAAAATTGTAGGAGACAAGTTGCGGAATACGGTTACTTTCGAATGGAGAAAAGCACCCAGAAAAAGTGTAGATTCAACCTAGTGTGGATATAGCCATAGCATATTTTGTCCATACACTGACATTTCTTATCCATTTTCTTGTGGTTTAACAGCTCTATGTATGCCTTTGTAGCCGATTACCTCTTTGAATTGAATTTGCATTCACTTGCAAAGAAAATTAGCTGATTACTTGATTGATGTGCGGTTGTGCATAGGATCGTATTAATAGTTTTTCCTTGTTTGTGCAAATCAAATTTGCAGATTTTCTGTGTGGCTGTTTTCGGGGCTAGAATGAGCGATTTTCTGGGGTATTTACCAAGCTAAATGGGCTGTTTTTAGTGGAGTTTCTCGGCTGGTTTATGACTGAGTTTTGGGGTGCTTTCGGGGCTCAAATGGACTGATTTTTGGGAGCTGAAATGAAGCAGGTTTTGGGACTATTTTGGGGCTGTATTTGGAGTTAAATGGAGCTGTAACGGGCTGTTCGGAACTGGAAATTTTATGGGTTGTTTTGGAGTGAAATCAGGTTGCTTTCCGAGAAAAAACAGAGTTGTTCAGGACTGGTTTATGGAGCAGATTTTGGGTTTGCTTTGAGAGTTGAAATGGGCTTAGAAATGGTGGTGTGATGAGGTGCCGAAAATGGATGGAAGTGGAGAAAGGTGATGGTTAATATGAAGAGTTAAGAATGAATAAAGTGTAAGCAAGTTGATCCATTGGGGAAAACCATGAGGGAAGACTTGGTTAAACCATGAGGAAAGAGAAGCTATTCAAGTGAATCAAATGCCAAGAAAATGATCAAGTTTGTAGTATCAAGTTTTAGTTTTGCAAAACTTAACTTTGTATGTAATAGATAATTATGATGTATGATGCAATAGCAGTTTTTTGTTGTTGGAATGCAGCTTCCATTGCCATGTATTTGTCCCTTGCTTTGGTTCATTCCACAAGCTTTGTCCGTATCCATATCGTGTCGTGTCCTATTGAGTTTTTGGCACATAATGAAAGCTTTCATTCTCATGATTTGTATGAGATGTGTTTGCTAACAAATTGCAGGATACATATGTTATCTTTTGTTGGAAGTAGTATCAAGTATGCTCTTCGCTATGTTGCTATCAATGTGTGTTGGTGTTTCATTGCTAGTCGCTAGAAGAAGCCCATTTGGCTGGAAAATATGACCAGATTTTTTTTATGTTAATTGCATGTATTTATGCAGCAAGGAGAAAATGATTATGGTAGGCTTGGTAGCATGATGTGTGAAAAATATGCAAATAGCGGGGGGGGGGGGGGGGTTGGTTAGAATCAAACAAAGGAGGAGTTATGGTTTTATTTCGAGACTTTGATCTGTTTAGGCTCAATGTTAGAGAGAATTGGACACTCTCTAGTAAGCTGATGCTTGCTTATAGAACTGGGTTTTCGGCATTCAATATTAACCCTCTTTAATAGCTCTAGTTGCTCAGGCAAATCAAGTTCACGAATTATTTCTGCACTATAGGAATTCCAAAAACAAAACCAACGACAAAACTTGCAACACAAATGACTAGAGTAATTACAAGCAAAAAAATCTGCACCAATTGCAACACCAATCACACACACACATGCTCGAAACTTATCCAATCACCACAATTCATTTCGTGCTTTTTTCCAACCAATGTTCCACTTACAATATTGTACACCACTTGCAATTTTCCCGACCACAGTGTTGGTAGAGTTCATTAATATACCACATACAAAAAATACGTCACGTTTAGCAACATAAACAAGAAGAAGAGATGTCTGAGTTCATCATTTTTATCCCTTAGGATGCAGATGGAAGACCCATGGGTTGTGACACTTGGCTGGTTTAAGGACCTTGGATGGCCTTCGGCTCAAAGCTTGACATTGGTTGGGTGGCACTGGCATTAGAGCCTTGGCTTGAGAATAGCCCATCACCAATCTACAAACAAACCATTTTTGCGACACAGTGAGCCACCGCATTAGCATCTCGTGACCTCCAATTAAAAGATAAGCCCATGTGAAGCTTCAACAATCTGATATCCAAGAAAATACATTGGCACTTCCATGTGGGACCGTCTTCTGAGTTGAACGGCCATCTTGTTGTCACTTTTCATTTCTGCATTATCAAAATTCCTTTCTCAAGCCACCAAAGAAGCAAGCTTAATTCGTTTGAATACACAATGGCAACAGCTTAGTAAATTGCAAAAGTTATCAAAGGCCATATACCAAGTTAACACATTTTCAACCCACAAAATGACCTTGTCTACCACCACAAATCCAAACGTTCAACAAACTGGAACCCAATTTCCTTTCTTGGACAGCTAAATAACATGTGAATCGGTACTCTGTGGTTGTGATTAAGAAGAAACCCAAACATTCAACAAGAAATGTAGGCATAATGCAAACCACTCACAACACAAACACCACGTTCAGTACAGAAGAGGCCGGCAATAGTCTCGCGCATTGGAAAAATAACAGAACAATGAAAGGAAGCCGCAATAAATAAACATCATATTTGCTCAAAACCCGTATAAATCAGAAGGTAGTTATGAAATCTGGAAAAAAAAAAAACCCCTAATTGGAGAGGCTTACCCTCATCTTATGAAATCTGGGAAAAAAACCTAACTTTTGTGTGATTTTAAAAAAAAATTAAATGTAGATTAGTGGAGAGGGAAGTGGGAGAGATAAACCTGAGGAGATCGATGGGCGATTGAATCTGGTGGTGGTGGTGGTACCACGGTGGTGCAGCGGCCGTCGGTGGTGGTTTAGGACGAGAGCTGGACGAGAGATAATACCAGTTTAGGAGGAGAAATTAGGTCAAGAGAGAGGAGAGATGCTGGTGGTGCGTCGGTGGTGTTTGCACAGCTGTTCTGGGCTATCATCGTCCATGGTTGCCGTTTCCATCTCAGCCCTGAAGCATCGTGAAATTTGGGGGAGCTCTGAGCGTTGAGGGATTAGGGTCTCAAAATGACGTAGTTTTGTTATATTGTTGGATTGCCCAAATCCCCCAAAACGGCATCGTTTTGGGGACTGTAGACTGCAGTGCTTTTAACTCATTGCAGGGACTCGGAATCCTCAAGGGACCATGTATTTCCTTTATTTTTATCCACTTCCTTCAAATATACAGAATCCAAGATACCATACGGTCGATACACCCCATACAAGGAGTGTATTGAAGCATTAATTTCCCAGTGCGTAGAAATCATCAAACAAAAGCAGAGGAAATGTTGTGGTATGTATATATCGAGTAGAGGAGAACATTTGGCCTAACTTTTTCTTCAAGTTTTTGCGCGGTATATTTTGTTGTTATCTCTTATTTTTTACTTGATTTGGGTCAATCTTTACTTTACATAGTTCATCTCGATGAGAGAAACTGGAAATGTTTGAAAACATACACCAAGGTTTAAAAAAAGCCCATGCAAGAGGATGACAGCCTTTTTTTTTATCGTCATATATATATATGAACTTTTCAACATTGGTATACATTTTTATTTTTTTATTATAACTTCCTTCAAGATGAACAATGTGATGTAAAAAATTTATCCAAGTCTATAAAATTTAAGAGAAAACTACCAAAAATATTTTGCCGAAATGTCAGGTTACAATTAGGCAAAGGGGCCCTAAATATGTATGATATAGAATGTATTTGGGAGCCTACTTTTTGACATTTCATTTTTAAATTTTTGCCTTTTTCATTTTTTTAGATTATGGTTAGAATGTATTTTGAATCTAGTGGAGGTGTTGGGAGCCTACTTTTTAGCTTTTTTACTTTTTAGATTATGGTCAAAATTTATTTTGCAAATGGAGTAGTGTTTGAGAGATATATGATGAAATTGAATTATGAGTTGGTTTTTTTACCATGTTGCCATTGGATTTTTTTTAGTATATTTAAAGATGTATGAATAATTTTTTTCATTTATTTAAATTGGGTAAAAATATATTTTTTGGGAAATAATTTTTTTGAGTATTGCATTACAAATATCTCATAACTTTGAGTCTTGAATTTTTTTATTTTCTAATCCAAAATAATTAGCAAAGGGAGTAGGGTTTCTGTAAGAGTAAAGTGAGGGTAAACTGGTAATCAGTTAAAATCAATGAGGGTATTTTGGTAATTTTTCCTAAAATGGGAAAGCCCAAAATGCAAAAACCACATTTCCCCTACTTCACACTTTTGCCCTCTTTAAGAAAAATCAGTGAAATCATTTTTGCCAAACTCATTTTCAAAAGTTTGTGCCAAACAGGAAAAATGTAAAAAGCCAATAATGAGAACCAAAAATAGAAACCACATTTTCCAAAATACATTTTCAAAATGGGCTGCCATGCAAACATACAAAATGTAAAAAAAACAAAAAATGAGAAAGTGAAATTGTGACAACCAAACACCCCCTAAGTCGTCCACCCCCAAGACTTGGTATGCATTTCTCTCCTTCCATTAAAGAAAAAAATATATACTTCTTTATTGTTTGATATTTGTGGCTTTTATTTTCTGAGGATATAAATGCAATATATAGAAGTTCAATCGTAAGTCTAAGTCCACCCCAAACACCACAGTATGCATTTCTCTCTTTCCATGAGGGGAGGAAATATACCTCTTTCTTGTCAGACTAATTTGTGGCCTTCATTTTCTTAGAATATATAGTTTCACAATCCATTTTTCTCAGTGAAAAAGTTTAACATTTTCTACAATATTGATTATTATGAGAATAATTTCATTGTATTTAATTGTATGTTTCCTTAAAAAAAAAATGTTCTCCAAACACCTGGTGGGCAAAAGATGACTTGAATACCTAATTGTCAATAAAAAGAAGAGTTATCCAACAAGCAATATTGGACAGATGGAGTACAATTTATATTTGTCCGCTCCGCAAAACGCATTGCTATGTGATGCATTAAATTTGGTAAGAAACTAAATTGAAACTTTTTTCTAAACGTTAGTAGATAATACCAAGTTCTTTTAAAAATTTGCCTACTAGAGACAGAGGGAGTAATAAACATCGAATAGACATGGACGACTAGTTAGACGTATCCTAAACGTGACATGGACAACCACCATACTTTGGATGTATTGAAAAAGACCCTAAACGTGGAGGGATTATATATTGAGTGTGTGCTTTTGGAGCAATGCTCCGCATTAAGAATAACAAACTAGATGCCATTTTTGTAGAGACCCGTATTTTTTTCAAAAATTGTTTAAAGGTTTTATAAATACTAGAATATTGAAAACGGAAAAAAAATTGTGAGTTTATTTGACTTGGGGCTTAAATGATAGGATTGTTACTTGAAGGAGTATGTGTGTAATATAGAGATATAGGGGTATAAATAGAGGGGTGTGTGTGTAGGGGATTAAAAACCCCCAAAATATCTCTCTCTTCTCACGTCTCTCTCTCGGCTCTCCCTCTCTCTCCACCGGCCTCTCTCTCTCTCTTGCTCTCTCACTCAAAACTCCACTCCATCTCACAAAAACCTCAAGGATCCATCTATATTTCATCTCTATAACGCAACCTCGGGCTCGTATTGTACGTGTTGGGTGAGGCTCGGAAGGAAGATCTTGGAGGATTTCGAAGCTTTGGAACTAGGGCTCATTCGTTGATCTCGTGTTTGAAGCTTCTAACATCAAGGTAGGGATTTCTTACCCACTTTATATGTTTATGAGTTGATTTCGTGCTTGGATCGAGCCTTGATCGTCCCCTTTCATTCTTTCGAAAAGCTGTCAAAATCTGCAGAAATCGCCCAAAATCGCCTAGGGATCGATCCCCTAGCATGAGGGATCGATCCCTCATTCAAATCTGGAGAAAACCTGAGTTTTTGCCTTGGGGATCGATCCCCAAGAGAGGAGGGATCGATCCCTCCCCTCTCTGGAACATTCTGCTTGCTTTCTGGGTTTTATCTCAACTTTAAACGGCTGTAACTTCTTCGTCCGAGGTCCGATTCATGCAAATTGTATATCAATTCGAAGGTCTTGAAGCTAGCTTTCATTTTCCACCGAAATCATCTTAAACAGATTAGTACACAGAAAGTTATGACCATTTGAGTAGAGGTGGGTCACTGTGCCGATGTCCATGGCTTTTCCTAAGGTTGTTCATGTTTCGTATTACGATTCCCTATATGATTAGAACACATTTAAGGCACTCTTGAGCATGATAGCCTATGTCCTAATGAATCGTTATTTGATCTTGTCTTTTAGCACTCATTAGAGCATAATATCAAGGATGTTGGTTAAGGAATGTATCGAAAGGTTAATAGGAGCACCGTGGGTTATAAGGGGGTAAAGTGGGGAGTGTTATGAGTAGACATGAGTTTATCTAGTGACCCGATGGATAGTATTGTGACTCGTATCCTCGTGTCTCATCTTGTTGAGCTCTCTAGGTTCTTTTGACACTCGCTCTATAAGATTCTCGTTTAGAACCCAGCGGGTGATGTGTCAAGAAGTCAATTGTGGTTTCGATATGTAGAGAAGGACTTTGTGATACACTTAGAGAAATGACTTGAACTTAAGGTAATTATCAATGTATGATGTGACATGTTTACGAGTTTGTACTGCAATGTGAATTTGGAAAATGTTGCCTGCTTGTACATTGAACGATGGCTTATATATGTGTATGCTTGAATTGAGAATTTGAATAAAGGGCCCGTAATGCAAGGTGTGGTAATGCGGAAATCCGGGTGAAGAGAATTCACTGTCACGCATGGGGTGGTAACACAGTTGAATGTCTCTCCCGGGTGAAGAGAATTCACTGTCACGCATGGGGTGGTAACACAGTTGAATGTCTCTCCCGGATGAAGAGATTGATTTTAGAAGTTTATGTTGAAGTTTGAATTGTTTGTTACTTGGGGTCGTGGCTATAAGAAAAGGGACGAATGGTTAATTCTATCAAGGTTGTTTTAAAGAAAGGATTTGGATTTTGAAAAAAGGATTTTTACCAAAAACCCTCCGGTATTCTTGAGCGAATCAACGGAGCTTGACCTGTGATGGTCTTGGGTTTTCTCTAAATTGTTTCAAAAATTACAAAGGAAAGTTTTATGGATTAAAGCTCTATGGTGAATGGTATGAAATGAGGAAGTGGTTTGTGGCATTTATTCGAAAGGTCATGGGATGGTTAAACTCTTGTTGTTATTTGTTTGGTTGATGTAAGTTTAAATGTTACTTCTAGTCGACGTGTTGATGGTTAGGGTTACCTCTAAGATATCCGAAATCCCGAAGTCTAATTGTATGTTCACTTTGGTAACCCCTCTTGTATCTCATGTTCTTTATTGAAATTCATTCTCTTTTATTGCATGTTTCATCTCATATACATATAGCTTGAGTATAGAATTTCCTACTGAGCTAGTGTAGCTCAACAAAATCCTTCTTTTCAGGTTTTAATGCCAGGCAGTGGCTTGCATTACATCATATACTCAGTGTGGAAGACATTTTTGGAAGCTAATGAAGTCTAGCTACTTAATCATCTTTGTAAATCTCCTACTTTGATTAAAGATAAAGATGTAATTAATTCATTTTGATTTCTTTTGACTAAACCATTGTGATTTAATGACTTGTTCGTACTTGTACTTAAATTAACTTGGGCCGTGGTGCCAAGGATGCATTTCTTGAAACTTGGGGACTTCGTTTGTAACTAAGTAGATGGAAAACTCATCTTGGATATTATCTACCTTATGCGAGTATCTTTTATCGAAATGATTTATATATATTTATGTTTAAAATCGAGGGCGTGACAATTTTGTTTCCTAGTTTATCAATACAATAGTTATGGGTATGCAGTATTACCAATCAAAACACATGTGGCATACCTCATGTAATTGATTCAAGATCAAAACTATGATCCAAACCGTTAATCTTGTAAATTGTAAGGTTAAACTTTAGAATATGTTTACCGTTCATTTTGCATGACAACTTAATTTCTATGTCTTTGCTCTTTTTCTCAACCTGTTACTCCCTCTGTCCAATAAAATTAGTCGCCTAAAAACTATGTGCAATTTTTAAGCTCAGAAATAATGTATTTATTTAAAGAATTTTTTGTATAATATAAATCTTATTTGATAGATTTGATGAGATCTTTTGAACGGTGTAAAAAAATCAAAAACTTATTTTAGTAAATATATTATTTTTAAATTTAAAAATTACACGTAATTTTGTAGGGTCTAACTTTACGGAATGAAGGGAGTATGTCTTTTTATTTTAACACGTGATGGGGGCATTAACTTTGGCTATTTCAAATCCTTCACCACTACATTTCGTATTCAAACACCAGAAAATTCATAAGTTTGACCACAAAAATTCAATAACGTCTGCGCCAATCTTTCTTGATTTGTGCCTTTTTTGAACCGCAAAATTCGTTAGTTGGACCGTCAACATTTATGAATTGGACTACAAAAATTTTGAAATTGGACCACAAAAATTTATATGGAGGGCCACAAAAGTTCAGACCAATTTACTTTTCTTATAACCGTAAAAATCTCATAACACGAGTAATAAAAATTCATATGTCAGGCCACAAATATTCATATCCTGTCGGAACATTTCAAAAATATCTAATGAATTAAATGATATCATTGGTGAAAGGTTTAAATCAAAAATTGTCTACTCAGTTTAAGTGAATAGACATGACCAAACCAAAAGTTATGACTACTATGGTCAAATAAATAGACATCGCTATTGAAATATGCGTGACTAACCTTTAAATGAATAGGTGTACGTGCGACCATTGGCCAGCGTTGGCTCACACATCCATGCCTATATAAAGGCCAGGGGTTCCACACAAAACGTAGGGATTGGGCTTAATTTATTGTATTGTGGACGCGAATTCACAATTTACTCGGTTCACACCAAATTTAATTGAATAGAACGGAGCGAATATCGTCCTAAGGATAACGTTGTGATCGATGTGATTTGAAGCGACCATTTATTTCCTCTATTTTTAACAACTTCCATCATATATACAGAGTTTGCACCCATATAACATACAGTCCAACCAAGAAAGTGTGCATTGAAGTATTTTCCAGGTCATAGAAATCATCAAAAGAAAATACCGAGGAGAGAAAATATTGGGGTATGTTGTCAAGTGAAAATATCCAATAGAGGAAATATCTGGCCTAACTTTTCCATTAAATCGTTTGTCTCGATGTAAGTCTAAGTCTACCCAAACACCACGGTCTACTTTTTTCTTGTCTGAGTTTGTGGCCTTTTATTTTCTGAGGATATATAATTTTCACAGTCTATTGTGCACAGCGTAACTTAACATCTCCTCATTTACAGGCGTTTGAGGTCTGTCACGTGTGGTCACTTTTGGGTCCCTATCATCATGCAGCCTTTTGGTTGGTCTGTCATCGTGGGGTGTGAATTGTAAATTTTTAAAATGTGGGGTGAAATGGGTCCCGCTTTGATACCATGTGGAAACTTTATATCCATCTCAAAGCTAATTAGTAATAAGTCGAGAGGTTCCAAATGTTATAAAGTGATTACCCATTCCACTCCCAAGCAATGTGGGACTATATTTCCTTAACAATTTTGTCTATCATTCTCCAAAAAAAAAAAGTGCAACTTTGTCCACGGATAGACAAAGTTGAAAAGCGTATCTCGACCAATGATTGTCAAAATGAATAACTGAGATTACACAAAGCTGTGAATAAGCTATTCACGGCTCCTTTCTCTCGTGCAATTAAGCTACAAGCTGTAATTGCAGCTATCATCAATATTAAAAGGGGTGAGCATCAGCACTCCCATCATCACCAAAATCCACTCATCATTTCTCTCGCTCTCTTCCGTTGTTTCTCTTTTGATTTTAAAAGAATGGGGGCATTAACTTGGCTATTTCAATTCCTTCTCTATTTCTTGCAATATCAAGTTTCTGCTTCTTTTATCGGATGTCTCCGAAGGGACCAAGTTTCTGCTTCTTCATCATCACCTACTTCTTCTTTTGCTTCTTCCGCGCACCCCTTGTGCCGTCATAATCAGAGGTCTGCACTGCTACAATTTAAGCATATGTTTACTCTAAACAGCGATGCTTCATCCGAATGCGCTGATTCTGGTATTCCTTCATATCCAAAGACCCTGTCTTGGGATGAGAACGCAACTGATTGTTGCAATTGGGATGGTATCACGTGCGATGGGTTGACTGGTCACGTGGTCGGGATTGATCTCAGTTGTAACCAGCTCTATGGTACAATCCATCCCAATAGCAGCCTTTTCCAGCTCTCTTACCTGCAACGGCTTAATCTGGCAAACAATCACTTCAATTCCTCTCACATTTCAGATGCATTTGGCAGCTTTGCAAGTTTGACACATCTAAACCTATCATATTCTGTCTTTTCAGGTTCAATCCCATATGAAATCTCCCACCTGTCCGAACTGATTTCACTTGATCTTTCACATGATGATTATTCTCGACTAAGAATTGAACCCCTCCATTTCAAAATTCTCCTAAAAAACCTGACCCGGATACAAGAACTCATCCTTGTTGGGGTAAATATATCTTCTGGTTTACCTGAGTCCTTGACTAATTTGTCCTCGTTAACAACTCTAGACCTGTCATTGACCGGGTTGCAGGGGTACTTAATTACCTGAAAGCGTTTTCGACCTACCAAACTTGCAAAGGCTCGTTTTAAAAGGCAATAATGATCTTGATATCAATTTACCAAAATCAACTTGGTGTAGTGGTAGTTCTCTAAGGGAGTTGGATCTTTCTTATACGAATTTGTCTGGAAAACTACCTGACTCAATTGGTTATCTCAAGTCTTTGAATTCCTTGATTCTCGACAAGTGCAAATTACAGGGTTCCATTCCTAAATCTCTAGGGAACCTTACGCAACTCACTCTGCTACGACTTTCCAACAACAATTTCAATATTGGTGGATTTCCATTTTGGGTTGCAAACTTGACGGCACTTGTTTATTTAAGTATAGCTCATAATCAGCTCACGGGTCCCATCCCCTTCAATTTAAGTGGTCTTCAAAGCCTACAAGTGCTCCACTTATATGGCAACTCTCTCAGTGGGGTAATACCTCCGTTGTTGTTTTCTCTTCCATCGTTGGAAGATTTAGTCTTGAGTTCTAATCGTTTAACTGGCCAAATTCCTGAGTTCCAGCATGATTTACCATTGCGCTTCATTTACTTGAGTAACAATAAACTTTGTGGCTCCATTCCACAATCAATTTCAACTCTTGTAAATTTGACCTCCCTCTATCTTGCATCAAATGATCTGAGTGGTATTGTGGACCTGCAAATACTAAAAAATGTTGAGTACCTTTCTGTTTCCAACACTAATCTTTCGGTGGTCACTAGAAGTAAAGTCAATAATACCCTTCCCAACCTTAGGAATGTCTATATGTCATCTTGCAAGATCAAGGTGTTCCCTTATTTCTTAAGAGCCTCAGAGAATCTTGAAGTGCTAGATCTTTCTAACAATAGTATTTATGGACAAATTCCGAAATGGGTTGGGTTGATCGGAAAGGCTTCACTGCGGTATTTGAATCTTTCTCACAACTTTCTCACATACATAAAGCAACTTCCTTGGGAGAAACTACATACTATTGATCTACGTTCCAATTTGCTTCAAGGACCACTTCCCATGCCACCCCAGCTCATACAATACTTTTTCATCTCAAACAACAATCTTAGTGGAGAGATTCCTTCATTGATTTGCAATGCGAGTTCCCTTGAGATTCTTGATTTGTCACACAACAAATTGAGTGGTGCGGTTCCACAATGTATGGGAAATTTTAGCAGTGTTCTCTCGGTTTTGAATCTTCGCTCCAATGGATTTCAGGGAACCCTTCCCTTGGCATTTGCAAAGCCCAACCAATTACGAAGTCTTGATTTGAGCGAAAACCATTTTGAAGGACCACTTCCAAGATCTTTGACAAATTGTAGAAGCTTGGAGGTTCTAAACGTCGGAAACAACATGGTTAATGACACATTTCCAAATTGGTTGGGGACTCTTCCTGAGTTGCAAATTCTTGTCGTACGATCCAACCGATTTCATGGTCCTATAAACACTATGATGAGTGAATTATCCTTTCCTAAGCTTCGAATTGTTGACCTCTCCAACAATGAGTTCACTGGCCATTTGCCATGGAGGTACTTCAAAAATTTCCAAGCTATGAAGAACAAAACTATGCCGGACAAACAATACATGAGTGGGGAGAGTAGTTATTATCATGATTCTCTCGTAGTGACAATAAAGGGGCATGAGATCGAATTGGTGAGAATTTTGACTATCTTCACAACGATCGACTTTTCATCCAACAATTTCAATGGAGATATTCCAAATGTCATTGGAAAGCTCAATTCCCTCATACTGCTTAATTTTTCTCATAATAGTCTTACTGGTTATATTCCAGCATCTTTGGGGGACTTGACAAACCTTGAATCATTAGACATATCTTTTAACCAACTCACGGGAAAAATTCCAAGCCAATTAACAAGTTTGACGTTTCTTGCGGTGTTGAACCTTTCATGGAACCATCTCCATGGACCCATACCCAAGGGTAACCAATTTACTACATTTGAGAATGGTTCATATGCTGGGAACTTGGGATTATGTGGGTTTCCCTTGTTGAAGGAATGTCAAGATAATCGAACAGAAGTACAGACTCCGGTGTTACAACATGAGGAAGATGATTCAGATTTTGATAGATTTACTTGGAAAATTGTGGTGATAGGGTACGGGTGTGGAATGACACTGGGACTCTTTCTAGGATCTCTCATGTTCTTAATTGGTAGACCTAGATTTTTTGTCAAACTTGCTGAAATAAAATTCCCTAAGAAGATGATAAGATTGAGGAGAACGGATGCAGACACAATGAATAGAAGAAACTAGCAAACATCGATCGCGTTGTCAGGTAGCTGTTAATGCTCTTGCTTCTCATAACCTTTGAATGTGTAAATAGCCTTATGGTCGTGACTACCATTTGTATGTAATCTAGTGTATAACTTCGTGGTACTTATAGTATTTTATCTGGTGTTATAATATACATGTTGTATAAACTCTGTTGTGAATCTTCTGACAATCCTAAAACATTTATATTTGTTTATCCTACTAGTTTTTAGCTTGGTTTTTATCTGTGGAGGTTTGTCAATAAAAAGTAACTAAAAAAGCAGAGACTTCTTATTTTGTAGAGAAACAAAAAAATGAACTCTTATTTGTGGCTTTTTATTTCTTTCTTTAGCTTTTTCCATGTAATATAGCGAGGAGGAATGAAATTCTGTGTCTCTCTTTGAACTTCAATAGCTGATAATTGAGAGTTAGAATTCCGATGTCTTACGTCCTCTTCAAAATTCCCTTTGGAAATCTGTTGCTATCCCATTCCAATATTATATTGATTAATTGTGCTTGTGAATTTGGTTCATCCATTTCGCGTTCATATTGATTCAAGTCCTCTTAATCTCTTAATATTATTGCTCGCTCATGAAAAATATAAGACTTAAAGCAGTTTTCAACGGATAAACCGTACTTTTCGACTAATTTTTCACCTGGTCGTAGCTAGGTATTATGTCAATTCGTACATTAGATCATGTTTGATTGCTTTGGTTAAAAATTCCATAAACTTCAATTCTGACATGGATTGCTGCAATTGGTAGAGGAATCAAACCCAATCCCACAAAATTTGTGATTACGAATGGGCTTTTTTATGTACTTAACGTGTTTTCTTCGCCCTCGTAAATTCATGTTGCAGGTATAATAAGGAAGGAAGCTTTGTTGCTAGTGAGATATCATTGGAAGACTCGATGGGAAAATGAGCAAGAAACTGACGAGTTTCGGCTGCATAATTCGTATTACTCTCAGACAACTTCTTGTAGTATATATAGTGGGTGTTTGTTTAGGTAGCTAGTGGTTATTCGTGATTTTAGTTTGATTTGGTATATGTACCCTTCTGTTCTGATGCTTTGCGGTTTGCATTTTCTTCATTCTTATCAAGTAAATCTATTAGAGCATCTCCATCAGATTCCTTAGAGTAACAAATGTAAGAAACTTTAATTAAGAGATCAGGAATTGATATATGTTTTCCGGTAAATCCCTCAAATTTTCTCTCTCTATAAAATTAAATTTGGAGAATGTCTCGCACCCATTGAATATCAACATTTGTTCTCTAGAAGAGAAACTATATTTGATTCACTGCTATATTCTCTTTTTTAGACACCCCGATATGAAGGCATCATACGGAATGATGGAAAAGTCATATTTCAGTAGCGCGATTCTAGGATTTTGCGTTCTTCCGTCTTCTAATACAAGCAATATTTTCCCCAGGGACCACAACTAACTAGATTGCCCTTTTCACTCACAAGTCACAAGACCACAACTCAAACAAACTAAGCATTCCAGCATCAAGGACTCTGATCGAAGCTATTAGTACAATTAAAATCCACTTCCAAAGAGAAAGGTCCAGGATTTATTCCATTGTTCAGAATTGGACGCCACAGCGGGCGAGTCCAAGAGTTCCTGCATCTCCATTATCTTAGTCGATTCAGTAAATTCATCGACTACAATGCTCAGACTTTTCGTCAAAGCAGTTCGTGAGATAAAATTTATTCACCTCAAACCGTATCCAAGAAATTTGTTCTAGATGTTTCTTTGTAATTGTAGGCAATTCCTGTCACAAACTCCCAATACTTGGAACACAATAGCCATGAAAACAAAGTGCAATAAGATGCAAGAGGCGTTACATATAAAGGGTCACGTAAGCATGGCTCAAAAATTGTACTGCCAAGCTAAATGAAAACAGGTTTTCGGAAGGAAATCATCGATCTTGTAGAAGAGAAAAAAAAAAAAAACACAACAAAAAAAACACATTAATAGTAACGAACTAGATGCCATTTTGTTTCCTAGTTTATCAATACAATAGTTATGGGTATGCAGTATTTACCAATCAAAACACGTGTGGAATACCACATGTAATTGCTTCAAGCCCAAAATGACAATCTGAACCGTTAATCTTGTAAATTGTAAGGTTAAATCTTTAGAATACATTTACCATGACAACTTAATTTCCTTGTGTTTGTGCGTCTATAAAATCAAATCACACTGTTATTTTGTAAACTCATATATTTTTGTGTGTTCTACTAGATGAATAGTTCAGATCATAGTTTTGGGTTCAAGATATGGTCAAAAATTGAGAGTTTGGAGGAGTACGGAGGAATGGAGTATGGAGGGGAGCTAATCCCTAATGGAATTGAAGAAAATATCTTTTTCCGTGGCCAACAGTTTTCCATAAATTGACTTGACTTGGAAGTCTCTGAGTCAATGAGGGGTTTTGCTAGAGTACTTCGGTACAAAGGGGGTAATGTTCACCCTCTTTTAATGAGGGTAAACAAAATCAAATTCCAAAATCTCATAACACGAGCCATAAAAATTCATATGTTGGGCCTCAAATATTTATATCATGTCAGAACTTTTCATAAATATCTAATGAATATTAAATGTTATTATTGGTGAAAAGGTTTAAATCAAAAGGAGTACTGTCTATTCTGTTAAATAAAAAGACATGACCAAACCAAAAGCTATGACTATTATGGTCAAATGAATAGACATCGAAACTAGAAAAAACGTTATAGACACCTTAATTTTTTTTAATAAGTATTTAAGTCTCACATTAGCCATTTTTTCGATGATGAACAGGTTATTGTGACATATTTGGCTAAGAGGATGAAGCCCCGCTTGAATGGTTGTAAACCGAAGTTGTTTGGAACATCTTTCAAAACCCTTTTTCTAAGCTTGATCGCACTCTTATCTTCACTTTCTGATCAGTGATCGCCACTTTAAGGATTGGCAGTCGCAACTAACTTCTGTCCATTGCTAGATATACATGCAGTTGATCGCCACTTTCCATCTCTGCCTTAATTATGTTGATCGCTAGATAACCAATTGATCGACAGTTTTGGTAACTTCATCGCCACTTTCCTTTTGGTCTAGAACCATGCACAGCCTTCCTGCCATTTCTTCCGTCCCTTTTATCAGTGTCCAATGGACCTTTGGTTGGTGGACATCTTATCTTGGTATAATAATGCAAACGAGAGGTCTAATCTAATGGGCCATCATTTGCTTGCTTCCACGATTGGTCGTCCACTCAATTAAAAGCATGGGCATGCGTGAAACACATTTTGTGACTAAAACTTAAAGGCCAGCATGGTCTTCATTCATACACTGAGGTATCACCCACTAATTAACTTGGATAGTGATTGAGATTTCCAAGTCAAGTCAATCGATCTGTAGCATTCCTAAGGTATCACTCATATATCTTTTCCGGTGGCCAAGAGAACTTTTCAACATATTGACTTGACTTGGAAGTCTGAGTCAGTGAGGGTTATTGCTAGAGTACTTCACATTAATTTATCAGTGTCCAAGAGTAGTACTTTTCAACATATTGACTGGTACTCGTAATTGTAGGTATTTCCTTCGTCCCTTTTATCAGTGCCCAGTTTGGTAATTTCACTTATTAAGGAGATATTATCATTACACATTTCACATCATTTTTTATTTTCACTTTCCAAAATTATCCTCCTCTTCTACCCATTAACTCCTTACTCAGTAACTTTTCAAGAGTAGAAAACAACAATTGTACAATTCTTTTACCTATTAACTTTTCAAAATGAATACTTATTAAGGGAAAACTCAAAAATGAAATACTAGACTATTATTTGGGGAGGGAGGGCCGGAGTAGTTGTTTTGTTATGGTGATTGTGTGGGTATTGTTCACCAAAACTCAAAAATGAAATACTAGACTATTATTTGGGGAGGGAGGGCCGGAGTAGTTGTTTTGTTATGGTGATTGTGTGGGTATTGTTCACCTGTTTGTTGATCTTTTTTTGATCAATAATTTTCCTTTGAATCTTACCGTTCAGAGCGAGTTTAGGAACTCCAAAATGTAAACACTACAACAAAAATTACATTTTACAGCGTTCGAAAAACGCTATTGAATGTCATAGATAGCGTTCTTTGGAACGCTGTATTAGCCGATGCTGTTAAAAGTCAAGACTTTTAATAGCGTTTTTTGAACGCTATCTTAAATAAACTTTTAATAGCGTTTTTTGAACGCTGTCTTATATTAACTTTCAATAGCGTTTTTAGAACGCTGTCTTAGATAAACTTTTAATAGCGTTTTTTGAACGCTGTCTTAAGTAAATTTTTAATACTTTAAATAGCATTTTTTGTATGCTAATTTTGAGATTCTTTTAATAACGTGTTTGTCATTGCACCATTCATTTAATATTATTTTTTATTACATTCAACACCAATTATAAAACAATTATTAGAAAAACACGAATATAATCTAAAACTTTAATGTTGCCAATAGAATTAACCAAATTCATTCAATTGGGCAAGTACTTATTACATCAGCTTTCGAAACAACTCAAAAACACAAATTACATGGAAGGGGTGCAAGAATTACAATGGATTCATATAGTACCTAGCTGTCCAATGTTACCAAAGGTAGCCATAAACAAGCTAACCAACATATTACTTGAAAATTTTCTATACTGCAAGCTTGTTGAAATTGATGCAATCTTCGAGCAATTTGGTCTCTCTTTCCTCCCAAAACTGAACACGTGGAATTGATGCAATCTTCTTGATTCCCTGTGGTAAAAAATTTTGGATCAATAGATTGGTGTAGAATAACCTCGCGATTCACAAAAGTATTCATACTACAATAGCACAAGCATTATTAAATAAGTGGATCACTACGGAAGTGCATCATCAAGATGCATAATATAACTTAGAATCACCTAAGAAAACTGCTCATACCTACGTATAAGCCATCAAAGAGAAGTTCAATAAAAAAAAAAAACCCTCACAAAGCTGTGTAACTAAGCAATCTGTAAGCCAAAAAGGTAGGTCGCAATCCGACACACATACATAGGAGGAGGGCTTAGGATTCGACCGAGTGTACATGTCTCCGGTCAGTAGATCTTTTTAGGGTACTTGCAGCAGTGTTGATTCCCCTTTTCAAGGGTCAACTCAATATCTCAAGCAGGAGGCACATCAACATCATTGTCTTATGGATCTGCTCGCCAAAAATTTAGGAAAAAACCATGTGGTTGTCCAAACTGGTTTCCAAAGATTTAGGAAGAAACCTATAAGACGAAGGGAAAACGAAACTACTAGGTTAAAAACAAGCTTGGGTACTTTGGGTCCTCCTAATAGAAGCATGTTTACTCTGCAATCTTCCATTTCTACCTATCCTCCTCCATTTCAACCTTTTCTGTAGCAAGATAGTGGTTCAACACATAACTCCTCTCACCCCATTAATTTGTATCTCAACTGAACCAATACTCTATTGAAAGTATAGGAAACAACAAAGCCAGAAACGCTATTGAACAGATAGTGCTTGGGAAAAAACGCTATCACCTAATGCTATAAAAACCCTAATTTATTGTAGTGTCAGCAATTAGAATACCATAATATTCTAGCAGATACCTTAAAGATAAATGGTAGAATCTTCAGCTAAGAAAGAGGATACACAGTAGCAGAATCTTCAGGCATTGCTTTCTGTTTCTCTCATCACTTCAATGGCATATCTCTGTTCAAGCTGCTTCTAACGAGTCCGTTTTCTGATACGGAGCAAGGCCTCAGATGACAAGGAGAAAGCATTACTTGATGTAGCCAATGACGGGAAGCTCTTTGCTTTTCACAGATGTGGTCAAATACCATTCTTGTGGTGTTATTATTCTGCACTTACTCTCTTCAGTTTCGATAGTAGGCCATCCTTCAATAATTTAAGACAAGAGCAGGTGAGAAAAAGCATATACACTTATAGAAAGAAAAAAAAAGTGGCTAATGTGTCAATTATGTGTAACAAAACTTTTGAAGCTAGGGCCTTAGCAAGGCCCTTTGTTTGCAAGTTGTTCAGAGCTCTCCGCAGCAGCATGTTCTGCTGGCCTAAAGGTAGAGTAGAATGTAGTGCTCTCAAAAGTGTCTCCATTGAAGTTGACAGTAGCTTAAAATCAGGGGGCATGATCCGGAACTTCATGGACACATGAATAAGATGGCACAATATTAATATGTTCTGTTTTCAAAAGCAACTAAACATAGGTCACGTTGGAGAATATTTGTGCTACAATTCCATGTTTCTGAAAACAAATGAAAGTAAAGAACAGAAGAACTCAAATCTGTACCGAAAAGAATCAATCACCCTCTGCCTCCCATTACACATGATATGCAACAACTTAGAAGGGAGCATCTTTGCAAATGATCGATGAACTTTTAAACATGTGCCTTGTCTTAACTGAATTCTATGAATGTAAAGAATGGTACAAGGGAAAAAGAAAGCTGTGCTTTAAGAATTTTTAAAGCTGGGCCAGAAAGTAAGAGTTCAAAAAAAGAAGAAGTTTCACACATATGTAGTCAAATTGAATTCAACTGATCCCTACACAATTGAGGAAATCGAGGAAATTCATACACTGGCATTATTATTAGCGTTGCGGTTTTCTCTACATAAATTTCAGTGTAGTAATAATCCTTATGAGTAGAGATCATAAGCACCAATAGGACACAGAAACATTAGAGAGCAAAAAGATGAGACAGACCTTAAAAGAGAAACCTGAGCAACATTTGACGGCCACCACTTATAAGCTTGTAGTTAGATTGTAAAAGCTAGTAACTCTATTCAACTTCCAGGAACTTTGAACAAAATAAATGTCAGAGCTAGGGAAAACAGCCCCACAACAATGCGACAATAACTGAACTAAGAAAACAGTACTAAATAATTTACTCTTATACACATTCAGTCGAAAAGCAATGTGGAACACTGGAACCTACCAAGAGATTTCTAAGTATTGAGCACTTCGTAAAAGGAAAAAAAAAACTTAATACCAGGGGAAAAGCTATATTTGTTGTAGGGAGCAACCATATGTACGCAGCAGAAGCATAAGAGTAATGAGGTTATCTATCATCACATAACTTACATGCATGTACACAAAAAAAAGAGAGTTTTTGTTTCAATTTTTCAACAGTAGTATACCCCTTGGAGTGACAAGAATACATATATTAAGTGGGGAAGCAGAGGACCATAGACTAATTCAAACATTTTTTTCCTTTTTTAAAATTACAAAAACCAGAGGTCTAAAAAAGGGAAAAGAGAAACTCAAAAAACTTACTCCATGACTATATACACATAAGAATCATCCTCAAATGCATTATAGAACTGATCAATATTCTCGTGGCCACCTCAGGCTTGCAATATTTTGACCTCTCACTTAACATCCTCAACAGCTATCGGAAGAATCATCTGCAACCAAACAGTGTAACATATAGCAGCTAAATTAAACATACCAGATAAAACATTTCTAAAAGATTTGGATTTCACATAACTAGTCTTTATGCTTTTAATTCAAACTAAGATCCCACAATTAAAGTAGTAGAGTACCATATACTACTCAATAAGCAACCAAATTACCTAGGTTTCTCTTTTTGAAGCAACCATTGCATGAAGATGGTTAAGCACAATCATAAGAAGCAAGCTACCATCACAAGCCCCACAGTCAATAGAAGCCTAGGAAACTCGAAATTGTAGTTTTTTGATATGACAGAACCATAATAAACCAGTCTTCTCGATGGTGATACTCCAGAAATCAACTATAAATACATACAGGACGTGTTTGGATTTTGGATATGCGGAGGAATTTAAGGAGAAAGGAAGAAAAGGCAAAAGGAAAAGAAAATCACCAAAGGAAAATTAGCTTCTTCATATCATGATCCACTTGTCTTTTGCTTTACTTAAACCTTTCCCTCCATTTTCCTTCAAAAAATTGATGAACCAAATATTGGGAAAGGTCCATTATAAAGTAGCAAGTTAGCAACCACTTCAAGCAAAACCCTTTCCTTAAACTGTTAAGGCATAGAACAATCGTTTAATTCTAGATATAGCAAACCTACCCATGTCTACCTTAATCTGATAATCTGGCCAAGAATTAGGTTTATTCTTTGCCAACATACGAAAATTTAGTATCAGAACCAAAATCTTAGAACCACTCACAGGATAACGACCCTCCAGTCAAAAGATAGCAAAAAAAAAAAACTATCCAAAAATTCTTCTCCATCAAATGAGTAGGTGCTTATGAAGCCCTTAAAAGGAAGCTGGGCAATTCTTATTGAAAAGCCTAAAGACCCTTTCAAGATCTTCCAATCTAAATTATCTAACACCAATTATCAGAAATATCAAAATTTCCCATGATTCAGCAGCAGCCAATGAGTTGCTAAACCAGTGATTTATTGAAGTTCCTCCACATGGAGATCATGCCACACGGAGAAAACTCAAGATCAACCCAATTCCCCACAGATTAGAGCATGCCATGGAAAAACCAAAAAATAATTTGGAAAACACAAAAGGCATCAGACAAACAAAACCCAATTCGGGGAAAAGGAGAGAAAATAACCCAATTCAAAATTTTCAGAAAATTACCTTATTCTTCTCAATTCCCTTGACAGCAACACGATCTCCGCTAGACTTGTCGGTGGCCACGTAAGTATACCCAAACTGACCGTGTCCCAATAGCTTCCCAATCGTGTACAATCCATCGAAATCCTTATCGTACCCAAAATCTGTCCTTTTCCCGCACGGAGAACTTGGGTTTACACTTTGGGCTTAATTTCTGGAAACAATTAAGGGTTTTCGAGTCTGGTTTCTTTCCTAGAAAAAATCTAGAGTTTTCTGAAATTGGGAGTTATACTTTCCCGTATATGTAGAGAGAGAGAAGTAACCAAGTTGCCGTGTTTGTCGCGTGCTGTTGCTACTCGTGGGTTCTTTGAAATTGGGCTTAATTTTTGGAAACTTCTCCCAATCCAAAATGACAGAGACCAGTGGTGCTTAGAAAATCGTTTTCCTGTGTCACGACATGCACACCCACACCATACACAAACGGAGGAGAAGAGGGAGGGCCGGAGGGGAGATCAAGTTTTTCAGAGAGAGAGAGAGAGAGAGAGAGAGAGAGAGAGAGAGAGACCTTGTTTGTGTCCAGCACTTATCGACGGTGTAGAACTGATCAGCGCACTTGGGCCTGAAGATCTCCTCACCGGATTTGGCGTCGCTGAGGAGGAGCTTGATCGAAACCCAATTTCTAGGGTTTCAAAGCCGACGAAGACAAAGATCTACATTTTTACGCCTCTTATTTCGGAGGAAAGATTGAAACGCTATTGTATTCTTTAATGAACGCTGTAGCATTTTAGGCGCCAGTTTTTCCCCCGCTTCTCATCACAGAACGCTATAATTCGTTCCTTTTCATAGCATTTCTTAAAAAACGCTATAAAGTAATGCTATAATAGGTCATATTTGTTGTAGTGAAACAAACTACCAAAAAGTTTGATCAATAATTTTGCTATGGAAATTTTTTTTTTGTTACATTGCTCGTTATTTATTTGTACTAGATTTGGGTCAAATTTTTACGTGTCGATGTGAGAAATTGAAAAAGTATAAAAATTTCGTCCAAAGTTAAAAAAAAAAAAAAAAACTTTGAATCTGCGCTCCAATAGATTCACGGGAACCCTTCCCTTGGCATTTGCAAAGCCCAACGTACTACGAAGTCTTGATTTGAGTGGAAATCAATTTGAAGTACCACTGCCAAGATCTTTGGTAAATTGTACAAGCTTGGAAGTTTTAAACGTCAGAAACAACAAAATTAATGACACATTTCCGTATTGGTTGGAGACTCTTCCTCAGTTGCAAGTTCTTGTCATATGATCCAACCGATTTCATGGTCCCATAAACACTTTGAATAGTAAGTTTTCCTTTCCTAAGCTTCGAATCGTTGACCTTTCCCACAATGAGTATAGCGTCCATTTACCAATGAGATATTTTGAACACTTCCAAGCTATGAAGAATAAAACTATGCCAGACAAAAAATACATGAGTGATGAAAATAGTTATTATCATGATTCTGTCACAGTGACACTAAAGGGCATTGAGATCGAAATGTAGAGAATTTTCACTATCTTCACAACAATCGACTTTTCATCCAACAATTTCAGTGGAGAGATTCCAAATGTCATAGGAAAGCTCAATTCCCTCATAGTGCTTAACATTTCTCATAATAGCCTTATAGGCCATATTCCGGAATCTTTGGGAAACTTGACAAGTCTTGAATCATTAGACATTTCCTCTAACAAGCTCACCGGGAGAATTCCAAGCCAATTGGTCAGTTTGACGTTTCTTGAAGTCTTGAACCTTTCATGGAACCGTCTCCATGGTCCCATAACCCTGGGTTCACAATTTAATACATTTCAGAATGGTTCATATGCTGGGAACTTAAGACTATGTGGGTTGCCATTGTTGAAGGAATGTGAAGATAATCAGACGAAAGTACATCCACATGTGTTACTACAGGAGGAAGATGATCACAATTTTGATGGATTGTTTTGGAAAATTGTGGCGATAGGTTATGGTTGTGGAATGACATTGGCACTCTTTCTAGGATCTCTCATGTTCTTAATTGGTAGACCTAAGTTATTTGTGAGACGTGCTGAAAGAGAAATGCCCAAAAAGGTGATAAGATTGAGGAGAACGCTCACAGGTACAGTGGGAAGAAGAAAGTAGCAAACATTAGTCGTATTTTCAGGTATAAGCTCCTAATGTAATACTTACAATATTTCACCATTGCTGAATTAGGTTAAAACTATGTTGGCCATTATTTATTACTCCTATTTATTTTTATTTTTTTCAATCTAGTAGGTAAATTTGAAATGGCCCTCCTATAGAGTACTTCATCTTGTTACATTTTGAGGCCAGTATTCCTATCTTTCTACACGTTTGACATAATCACGTGCAATTAACCCAGTAGAGGGTTTGCTCAGTACTTCGAATTTTACCACTCATGCCCAAAATTAAAACTGTGTGAATCTTCTGAGAACCAGTTACACAATTACACATGTTCAATCTACTACTAGTTTAACCTGCTTTTGAACTAAGAACCCGTTTGATAATAGTGATAGACTGTTGGGATTCATAATGAGATAACATTAGGATTGTGATTAATAATGAGAAGGGGTTGGTAATGAGATGAGATTGGTAATAAATATATTTGTTTGAGTTGAGATTAAATGATGGAATTATTAATATTATGTTTGTTTCACATGGGATAGGATTGGATTGATAGTATATATTTCTGTTTTTGCCCTTCACATGAGATATGATTGGCAAGGAGATGAGATTGGTGAAAGCTATTTTCGTATTTTTTTTAGATAAGCAAGCTATTTTCGTATTTCTGCATTGGCAAGGAGGGGATTGGATCGTTAATACCAAGTGGGAGAAGCCCTTCTCAATTCCCCTATTATCCATCTTTCTAGTCCTAAGGACTAATAATCCCAACTCATTTTGGATTACAGAACACAATATTAATAATTCCTTGGGATTGGTAATCCAATCACAACCCCTCGAGATTTATCAAACGGGCCACATTGATTTCACTGAAAGTGTCGTATGAATCACATGTAAGCTCTTTCCTTGTAGTAGTATCATGGTGGGCTAGGAAATTGGCATCTTGTCATTTTCTCCTGTGATAAGACACATAAAGGTGATTTTAGTCATGTAAAAATTTCTTGTAGTTGGTTCTCTTCAGAATGAAAAGGAGAAAAAGCAGTCATATCTGTCGCTCTTTTTTCTTGCTTTGTTTATCCTTATCAGATACTTCAGAAGTTAGCATAAAAAATTCAAATTTGTTACGGAATTAGGCTCCCAAGCAGGCGCGAACTTCAAATTCCCATACAATAATTATCAGTATAGCATCCAATACGTTCATTATGCTGTTGAAATTGCTTCCTCCATTTTGCCTTTATGATGATTGAATTCCAGTTTCAATCATTACCCATGAAACTCAGTAGTTCAAATAAGAATCGTCTTTTTTTTTTCTACTTATTTTTCCACCTTGCATACGTTGCAGGTGCTATGTCAATAAGACATCTGTGCCTGTTTGATTGCTCGGATTAGATATACGATTGGATTTGTCTCCTAAATGTGTGTTTCTTTCGAACTCCGAATAATATGTGAAAAATTGGAGCACTTCTAGAATATTCTGGTTCTAGAACGATCTACCAAATTGTGTTATTTGGGCCGTTTTGCATCAACCATGCATGGGTTGCACCTCCACAAGTACTTCTTTAGGCCATGTAATCAACTGCAATCACCTTTGCATCACATACTTAGAGTAGACTAGATTTATTGCCTCGTACAAAATACAAATACACCAAGATGAGGCCTAAGCCTACAGAATTATTTGGCTCTTGTATTTGAACCCACATGTTTTTCTTTTTGTCTAATATTCCCGTCACAGTGAAAGATGGAGGAAGCTTTTGTTGCCACTTGAGATGAAGTAGTAGCAATGTACGATAAAATGAGCAAGAAAAAATGACGAGTTTGGCCTGCCTTTCATGCTATTGTTGTAAAACTTCTCGTAGGAGAAGCAATGAAGTATAGGGGGGTGTTGGTTTAGGTAACCTATAGCTTGTGGTTGTTTGAGATTTCAGACCTACTATGGTCTGGTGTTGTTTGTGGTTTGCTTTTTATCATTATTTTTCCAAGTAATAATGCTACCATGCTTTGGTCTTGAACAATTTACCAGAATGAATTCCATTGTGTGCTCTTTCTCAATTTTGTTGATTTTACTTTTCATAATCAGATTTTGGGGTAGGGGTGGACGGTAAAAACAAATTCTTCATCAAGGATCGAGAAATAGACAGGGATGTTGGGTGGGGAGTTTGAAAATAGACAGGGATCAATGTTAGGAACTAGGTAGGTTTAAGAATTGAAAACGTGGGATTGATGTGTTTTAAAACCCATTTAAAACAGAGAGAATCATACCCCATTGCATTTTGTTTACAAAATTAGTAGTTTTCCTGGATAGAAGTGGGATTGCTCTGTTTTCAAACCCAGTTAAAGTGTTTGGGGGAAATCGAAGCCGGCGGAGAGCAATCGAACCGAGGCAGTTTGTGCTAAACTTATGTCCTACTCCAGGGATGCGCCGGACAAGATGCATGGAAGATGCTATCTTTAGGGAAGGTAATATGCATGGAAAAGCCCATCCGGCGGTGGAGGTGGCTACAGTGGAGGCCAACGATGATGTTTAGGCTATGGAAATGGGTGAGCTGTTGTGTTTAGGCTATGAATAACGGTTCAATAGTCTGGGTTTGTAATTAAAGTTTAACAAAAGTTTTGATGTCTATTAGACAATGAGATCAAAGTTTGAGGATTATTTAGGAAGTTTCCCAGCGAGTCACCAACTTGGTTAGTGATACTTTTAGGTAAAACCCACTAGCTTGCCTTTGCTAGGCCAGGTATTAAATTAATTCACACTCTCTGAGCCAGCACCCACTAACTTGGCTAGTGATTGAGATTTTCAAGTCAAGTCTATCCATCTATTCTTTCACATTGGAAGATAAGTAAAGGTTTAAGTAAACAATATTAATATCAAGAACCAATTAATTTTTTAGTAACATGGCTGTGTTAATTTACTCGCACATTAACAGCTTCTTTGGTTGTTTTACATAGTGCTCTTTCTTTCTGCATATGTAACAGCGATCAGATTTTCGCTGCCCTCTGAACTGCTTCTTCTTGAAGAATTTCCATTTTCTCCGGCGAGAGAACTTACCAGATTTAGGAAACTTTGAAAACTTGCCAGGAGATCGGCACTTCCATTTCTGAAAGTGTTTGGACTTTCGATATGACGGACGGCAAGTGCACTTCTTGTCTTTGCACTTTATAGATAGGTCTGGTCGGTCACATGCTTTGCCAAAAAGTTTTCCCTGTTCTTCAAGAGTTTTGAGGAATTTCTGGTATATTTGTCTTTAGCCAAGTGTCATTTATATCCACTTAAAATACCAAAAATACTATCTACTTCATTCAGATAAAGAAAACACTACGTAAGTTATATTGAATAGTAACTTTTTTTTTGGAACTAAAAATATACCAAAAGTACCATTTAGTCAATAGCGTGAACTGACATGCTCTATTATCCTTACCCAACAACTTGGGTGGTGGCCTAGTGGTCAATGTATCTTTGGTGGGATTAGTAGGTCGCAGGTTCGAGGCGTGATTGGGCAGCGGCATCATGGCTCAGGTCGTGGTCCTCACCTTTGGATTTCAATCCTTTTCCGAGGATTCACTGTAGGTCTGGAAGGCCCTATGGTCACGCTCAAGCATTACTTGGAGATTAATGACACACATGAACTAAGCTTGAAGGCCCTATGGTCATTGCTCACACACGCTAAGCTTGGATTCCATGATTTATTTCTATGTTTTGATAGTCTCTAGAACTATTTTCGCATATGCTATATTCTTGGCATTGGCGTATCAAAGAGTTGCATTGCAGTTTCTTTTTGGGTTCCAAGTAAAGGGATCCGCGATGTTTTGTGGATGATCATTTATGAAAATCCTCACGTGACTTCACTCGTCCTACCAGGGCCACCTGGGGGTTTAAAAGAACTATCGGTTTTAATTTGTTTTCTTTAGGTGCATTTTAATTTCTTTGCTCGGGACTAGCATAGTGTAAGTTGGGGAGTGTGATAGGCGCGTAAATATTCACATTAGCGCCCTCTAATTTATCATTGCTAAGTCTATTTATATATTATTACTTGGAGATTAATGCTTAGTTTTTGTGTTGTAGGTATTCGGAGGTTTTTAATATTTTAATGTGCATTGTTTAGTTGTTGATATCGAAGTAAAAGAAGCTTGGATTGTGCCTTATAATTTTTCTCCTCCTACTATGCTGCTGTGTACGTGGTAATGGAAGTAAATTGGGTTAGCAGAATAATACAAGACATAAAATTGGTGGGCCCCGAAGCTATACTAATTGGACTTTCAATTGGTCTTCCTAGTGGGTCTAATGTTTAATAGATATTTTGACCAAGGCTAGGCCTAATTGACTGATTTCTCAACGAGGACTTTTACAAGTGAAAGTCGGCTGCAGCAGCTTAGAAAGGAAAGAGGTCATGCGCACAGGGGATCGGATTCGGACAAACAAAACGAAGAAAGGGTCTGTCGTGATATCTTCTTGGAATCACGCTGAACAGGCGACTGCCGAGATCAACAAAGGGTGGCTACCTAAGAGCCCATGTTGAATTAGTAAAACCCGAATTTTTAGTCAACATACATTACCGTCTCTGTGGATTTGACTCCGGACTTATCGGATATTATGCTACGTCGGTCCCTGCCCTACGCTTGGGCAACCCATTATTTTAGAATTAGGAAATCGTCAAGCAAAGCCCAAAAATCATCTTAATTCCACATATCACGTCAACATCTTCGACCTCAACTTACACACTAATGGTAGTATTGATTAGTACTCCCTCTGTTCCTTTTTAAGTTTTTTATTTCG
The DNA here is from genome assembly GCA_019656275.1 of Rhododendron kiyosumense. Classification (NCBI taxonomy): domain Eukaryota; kingdom Viridiplantae; phylum Streptophyta; class Magnoliopsida; order Ericales; family Ericaceae; genus Rhododendron; species Rhododendron kiyosumense. The sequence continues at coordinate 141,287 of BPLS01028892.1, read as the reverse complement.
TAATTCCAATTTATTAAAAAAATATTATCATTATACCTTTCATATCAATTTTTTCTTCCACTTTCTCTACTTACCCATCATCTTTACACTTTTACTTATTAACTTTTCAAAATTAAATATATTTTTAGGAACAAAATAGACAATGCACTAACATCTTCAACCAAAGGTTAGTGGCAATGTTTTAGAGCGTTTCTTTGAATAAGTTGGAAAGTTCTAATTCCATTAATTAACGGAATACTTTTGTCTATTTATATAATTAAGAGCTTTGAAGTAATTAACGTTGATGTTCTAATTGGTTATTTCAATCATTAAAATTAAAGAGTTGGGAATATTTAATTATTTTTTCTTTTCTTCTAAATGTTGTTCCAGCTGCCGTTGTTCACCGTCAAACGGCACTGATCCGTCCCAAGAACACATTTCAAAACCCCCGCCCCTCAAGAAGACGAGAAAGTAACCCGCTGTTACAGCAGGTCCGTCTCGGCATCGTTCGGCCCTCCATCGCTGCAGCTCCCCTCCCTTGCCGGACATGCATGCATATCTTTCTTATCCTCCTCTGTTGCCGGACAGTCCATCGGCTCCCCCCTCTGATGTCCCCTTCCCCCACGATTGGCTGTTCCTTTTTGGTTCCAATCGACCCCCCCTTTTCCGGCTTTTCCTCCCCGTTCGATTGGGACTCCCTTTGTTCTTCTTTCTTCCATTCCCCTCTCCGGTTGGATTTGGTTTCCCCTCTTCGTTCTTCCCTTCCCCACTGATCCGATTGGCTTTTTCGATGTACCCAAAAGTGGTCACACGTGATAGACCTTAAACGCGGCTGCACGTGAGGGGGATGTTAAGAAAATAGAATCTCACATTGCTTGGGTATGAAATGGGTGATCACTTAATAACATTTGGGACCTCTCCACTTATAATCAATTAGTTTTGAGATGAATATAAGGTTTCTACATGCCTGGTGGGCTTGTTTGATTTGCAGGTTGATGTGGCGCTGTTGTGATGTGTTTTGATCGGGCCTTTTTGCTGCCGGAGTTGATGGTGGTTTGGTTTTCTCGCAATGGCTAACTGATCTGTGTCGGCCGCAGTTAAAAATGGGCACGACAAGGCCAGCAATTCGGTCGCCTTCTTGGTTTGTCCTCTTGGTTTTTGCTTGTTTCATGTGTTTTTTGGGACGACTGCGGCTTGTCATTTGGGAGGTGTTACACATAGCTTAGAATATACTTTTGCAACTAAACGGCAAATTTATCCTTCACAAACGTAAACAAAGTGCAAAATGATGATGCAGGAGGCGTTACATTTAAAGGGTCATGTAACCATGGCTCAAAATTGTCCTGCCAAGCTAATGAAAACAGGTTTCGGAAGGAAATCATAGATCTTACAGAAAGAGAGAAACAGGAAAAAAAAGAAGTAAAAAACAGAGAGTACCAATTTGATTACTGCTTGCAAGAGGAAAATTATTCAAAACTCTGGGAGTATACTTCCTCCCCTCACAAAACATATGGGGCTCACATGGGACCCACATATATACCCCACATGTTATAGGAGGGGAGGGGAGGGGAGGGGAGTATACATGGGACAAACATGTTTTCCTTCTTCATGCTATTAATTTTACAATAGTTGGTTGGTGGTACTCCTTTGCTTAGTAGTTTGTGAGACTATAATGGAATGGATTTGTTTCGCATATTTTTGGTAGCATTGAGATATGTGACCAAACGGTCCAGATCAAATCAACACTGGAAAGGCAGAGTTGAAATTGATTTCCTAATGGGTTTTAGTGTTTTTCTTTCTCTGAAAATTTAGCAGGGAAAATTATAAGTTGGATGCTACAACGAGTACAATCATAACATAACACCCTAAAGAATTCATGTTTCATAGTCTTCAAATAACTTCTTGGACATTGAGGCCAATCGATCAATGATCGTTTTGCAAAGAATATATTATGTAGCTATATATGCATCAAGCGAGTTTTGTGCATTTAATTCTTCATTAGCTACTTTTTTTGACAGATGTTTTGATGCAAAATATCAGGTCCCTAACTGCCCCATACTCATCCTAAACAGCATGTAAACTCATGTCTAGATGCAAATATGTTTGCTTGTGGTTTCAAAAAGAAAAATAACGACCATACTATGTATCCCTTACTTTCAGTAGTATTGCACAACGAAAAATCTAAGCTTATGGCTCAGATCTAGGTCCACGAAAAAATAACTCTAGTACCACTTGATGGACCCTTCAAACGTAAGGAAACTTCACTAGTCACGATCTTCATTTAGGCAGATTTTTTGTTCTTGTGGTGCCAGAAACCACCGCTTGACAACATGAAAGCTAAACCATTTTTTACTCAAACCAATATATTTCGTGGAATTTAACCATGAGAATTGTACATTTTTCGGTAAGCATGTTTATTGCAATACACCATTTTACACGTCTATCTGTAATGACCCGCATCAGCTGACCTACTAACCTTTAGCTTAACCACGTGGCTCAAAAGTTAACCTCAGGTTATACAATAGCTAATCAGGATTTGTAATATTATTAACTTTACTTTCCCTTTCTCCCCAATGTGGGACTCCACACTATCAAACTTCGTTACAACTCCACCTAAAACTGAAACTACTTTATTACCAATTCAAGTTAGAATACTACATCTGGAAAGGATGAGTTAGATCACTAATACCACTACTACCGGCTTTTGGCTGGAAATCTCATCCAGAATTACCAATTCCTATTCTTCATTCCAACCTTTTCCATTGTCTTATATGCCTAAGAAGACTAAATTTTGTTTCCCTAAACTTCGCATCATAGACCTCTCCCGAAATGAGTTCACTGGGCTTTTGTCCGAAAGATAATCTCAAAATTTCACGAGGGTCAAGCATGTAAGTAAAATAGACTTGAAATTTATGCGGCAAAGCTGTTACGGAGATTCTGTGGCAGTAGTCATCAAGGGGGTGAATGGAGGTGCAACCAGCCAAGCAATAGCTGGTTGGGGTGCTTGGTGGACAAGTTTCCACCTTTGGAAAGGTTGGTGGGAGATATGGGGAATGTGGACATCGCTTGTCCGGAAATTGCTTTTCAGGCAAAATGAAAGCTTCTAACGTGTTGTACTTTACTGATAATGACTTCTACATGTTGAATAAAACAAGTTTGACCGGACGCTGACCGGCGCACGGGAGTCTGAGACACGCGCGCGCGAGTCAACGCCAAAGGTTGCCTAGCGAATGCGAGTCCAAGCCATCCTGAGCTAGTCCATGGTCAAACCTGACCATTTGACCAACACTTGGCACTTTGACCCGTGCGCTGGGTCTCAACCAACGTATGCTAGTAGTGTTTTGGGGGTTTTGAAAGGCTTAGGCTAGGTTCAAGGATTCAAAAAGGGTATCAAACACTCAAAGCTCAAACAGTACTCGACATTCCCAAGGTGTTCTTGATCCGTTTCATCATCGGAGAATCAAGAATCGAAAGTAAACTAATCTGGAAACCCAAATTTGGCGGTCTACACTTGGTTACAACTCCACCTAAAACTAAAACTGCTTTATTACTAGTTCAAGTTGTGATACTTACATCTGTAAAGGATGAGTTCGATCACCAATACAATAAATATAAATACCGGATTTTGGTTGGAATCTCTTCAAGAATTACACGTTCTTATTTTGCATTCCAACCTTTTCCACTGCCCAGTATGCCAACATACGGCTAGAGTTCGCTTCCTTAAACACTGAATCATATGACTTCTCTTCTCTTGCAATGAGTTCACTTGTGTTTCTGACCGCAAGATATTCTCGGAATTTCAAAGCCATGAGGACTAGGTATCGTAGTGCAATGGACTTGAAATATATGGTGCTAAGCTATGATGGAGATCGTGTGACAGTAGTCACCAAAGGAGTGTTGATTGAACAAATGAATAACCTCAACCTTCACAACAATCTATCTCTCAGAAAATCAGCCACTAGGAATGAATTACACGAAGTATAACTATGTAATGCCTAACTTGTGGCCCGTAGCAAAAATCGAATCGAATGAAGGTTAAATGACGTACCACTATTGCCACCTCTGTAGTATTTGATTGTTTTTCACTTCATTGTGGTCCTCCTCCTCCTCCAGTTGACCAGAACATTGTCAAACTCGTTTTGGTTATTAATGGTAATTATGAACAACGGTGATTAATATGAAATGATATAGTAAGAGACTTTATTAGGATTAAGTATATCTGATTCTTCTATTGGCCATGATTCTAAAGGGTTCATGAATTGCTTACACTGAGGCTTTTTATCAAACAGGTAGTGCCTAGTGAGGTATCGGATCCCAGTTTAGAAACAAACACTTCATCTTTCTTTTGTTAGTACTGATCACTTTATAACTCATTGCTATTCGGATTCTGGAAAATTGTGACCTTCCATTAATTCTCCCTCGATGGGGATACTACAACACCTCATACTTCCAAATCGGGAATCTCTATTTGCAAAGTTTTGATAATAAAATCAAACTCCGAAAGTTCTAAATTTCAGAGATATTCCGAATAAAGCAAATGTGTTTTCGACCGGCATTGGCAGGTCTTTCGGTTTATCCGATGAACGGGAGGGTGCATGTCATGATCATAATCTTAGATATCACTAAAGTTATTCTGTCTTTTGTTTTTAATGTTTGATGTTCGTGATCAAGATGATTGCCGAGAAGTAAAAAATTTAAAAGCTAAAAACATTGAGAGGAGCGAGGGGAAAAAGATCAAAAGTAAAGTCAGATGACTTCAGACTCGTAAGAATGCAACCAATAGAACATATAGAGAAATGAGAAAAATGTTAACAACAACGATTTGGTGGACATTTTTTAATTCTTGTCATAATAATGGAAATTAATTAAAGGTCCAATGGACCATAATTTGCTCGCTTGCAGTTGCACGATGGGTCGTCCACTCAATTTAAAACATGGTCATGAAACACATTTTGTGACTTAAAGAAGGTCTTCATTCATACACTGAGGTCCATTCAATTTAAAACATGGTCCCAAAATTGGCAGGTCATTCAGCGTATCTGAGCGGAATAGTATGAGCGTAATCTTAGATATCACTAAAGGCTAAAAAAGTTGAGAGGAGGGCAGAAAGATCAAAACTAAAGTCAGACAACTCAGACTTGTGAGAATGCAACCAATAGAGCATAGATAGAAATGAGAAAAAAAGTTACTCCACATTAAAACATGATCATGAAACACATTTTGTGACTTAAAGGCCAGGTCTTCATTCATACACTGATTAGGAATCACCCACTAATTTGGCTAGTGATTGAGATTTCCAAGTCAAGTCAATCCATCTGATCATTCACATTGGAAGATAAGTCGATGTATGAGTCAAAAATAATATCAAGAACCAATTAATTTTCTAATAATTCAAGGTGCCTAGGTTAATTTAATCGCACATCAACAAATCTTTAGAGAACCAATCCAACCGTCACATATATATGATTTCTGCCAAGGATGGAGCCTAGGGGACAAGTGGCGGTAGCAGCCAAAACACTACAAGAAATTTGGTCTTCGGATCGAGATGAATGAAAATCGTCATAGATTGCATGTTTATCGTCACAAATAGTATGGGTGACAAGCAAAATTTTGACTATTCGTCTCCTATAGTGCCTTTTGATGACGAAATATTTCGTTACCAAAAAAGATAATTGCTGACGAATTTTTTCTCACCTGTTGTGCTTTTTGACAACGAAAAATTTCGTCACCAATTATTCCTTTTGGTAATGAAAAAATTTCTTGCCAAAGGTGATCCATTGGCGACAAATTTTCGTTGCCAATATAAAAGATCGGTGTCGAAATTTTTTGTCACAAAAGACGTTTTCATATGGGAAAAATAATCCCACTTTCTTGCGTCCCTTGGGCTTCAAACCCAGGTCTTCCGAAAACACAAGCCTTCTCGTGCAAGGCTTCAACCAACTACACCACACACACTTTTTGATATATATTTAAAATATCTAATATATAACATAAATATTTTAACATTAAAATTAGCAACTAAAGTTGAATCAAACTTCATTTTGAACATTATAAACATTAAAATTAGCAATTTCGATAACCATGAAATTAGCCATTTGTGTTATTGTTCAAACCCAATTTGAATTAGCTCAATCGGAGTCCCAAGCAAAGAGTTATGCCTGAAATATGGTATAAATTATTTCAAACCTAACTGTTTGCTCAAAATTCCAATTCAACTAATTCAAATTCGATTCAATTTTAGTGGATTGTATTTAGAAGTTTGAGGGTTGTAGTTAGAATGTGTTCAAATTCGACAAAAGCCTAGAAGATTTAATTTCCAGACGAAAATCGAAAGAAAAATCTAGGTTTGCGTGCTGAAATTATCTGGCACCAATAACATTAATGTATATGTTAAGAAAAAATACAAGGAAAGAAAATTTAGCTTACCATCATTTTTTATATGCAACCTTCATAAATTTCTTCACCAAAGGTAAACATTTGGAGACGAAATATATTTTTCGTCCCCAAAAGCATAAAAAAATACACAAAATTATTTTTCATCGCCAGAGATAACCATTTGGCGACGGAAAAAATATTTCGTCGCCAAGTTCACCAAATGGGTACCTTCAGCGACGAAAATATTTTTCATCATCAATTGGTACATATAGAGACAAAATTTGCCTCGCTAAATTGGTATAATTGGTGACGAAATAATTTCGTCGCAAAAGTTGTCAAAATAAAGGCAATCGGCGGTATAGGGACATTCAACTTCTATCTCAGAGTCTCTCCTTTGACGGTTAAATCGATCCCTTGACGAATTTATTTTTCTATCACCAAATATATTCATTTAGCGCCAAAAAAATTTGTTGTCACTTTTTTTTTACCAAATATATTTTTTCTTGTAGTGACGACAACAATTTTAAAAAATACAATTATTATATGTAAAAAAAAATGTTTATCCCCAAATTATATAGACTTGCTACCAGTAGATCTTTCTTCTTATTTTTTGTTATATAAGAAGTCCTTAATCCTCTAATTTTTTTTTTTAAGAAATAAGACCTAAAAGTATTACCAAAACTAATGTTGCTCCTTTTCACAGAAATGAGAAAATTGTTACCAAACACCATGATTAGCCCTTTTTGCCTATCAAAAAAATGATTATATAGTCCTTTTTAAAAGCAAATAACCTATAATTTAGCTTATAAGTGATAAGAAATGGGGCCATAACCAAGCCAAGGGATTGTTTCAGATTGAACCCTCCTAGGTGCTTTCGATTGTTGTCGAGACAGTTCTTACAAGTTACAAGTCTTTGTCCCAGCTTGAAATTAAGCCCTACCAATAGACGATGGGAATGATTTCCGATCTAGAGATTAGTCGAGATGGGTGTATACTTGCTCGAACACCTGAGTTATCGAAGAAATGGAGCCATAATCTTCTCTACTTAGGTATTCCAGTCACGCCGATCAGTCAAATGAAACTATTAATTCAGTATGAAAGTAGTTTGCCAAAACATATCCAACAGATTCAAATAAAAATGCAAAACTACGTGCAAGAGTTGAGAAATTTTTTTTTCCTAGGTGATTGGATGATAGCAATCGTTAGATTACTAAGACGGCCAAAATCCTGTCCATATATAGAAGTCGAACCATAGGCCTACAACACAAACCCAAGGTTGCAAGAGTCGAGACCGAGGCAAGGACTATTTTGTTAAGTCCATCATGTTTGAACATTTCCAAAATATATTTATGACTATAAAATGTTATTATTGGTGAACAGTTTTATTCCAAGAGGTGTGTCTATTCAGGTTAAATGAATAGACATGAACATTGGAATTAGGCACAAGAGGTGTGTGTCTATTCAAGTTAAATGAATAGATATGACCAGACCAAAATGTGTAATCATTGGGGTGGAATGAATAAACATGATTATTATAAATAGACATGACTATTGGATTTAATCAAAGAGGTTTAATCTTTGGCAAATGGTCAGCATCTGTGCCTATAAAAAGGCAAAGGGTTCTACCAATTCGGGGGTGAGATAATCAGAACATTTTTTATTATTATTTCTCTCAAGAATTATCGATCTCCTACATTTATTCTTGGCGGGCTCGCCAATTCCGAAGGTATTGGGGTCTTCGTTAGTGTATAACACAGTTAGACAACAGTTTGAGACTGTGATTCATTTTATTTTGGAGGCAATTTGTTGTAACCTGGTATACACCGAATTCTCTCAAATTGGTGGGGGAAAATATCGCCTTAAGGATAACGACAATATAATGTGACTTGAAACGTCCTTTTTTATCCTCTTTCATCAACTATGCCAACTTATGCACCAACACATTCTTATGTGCTTGTCAACATATTTGCTTGAGGGATCCTCTAATTATCTTTCCTCTGGACGTGCTGTGTAGAAAAGCTAACAATCCCATTGCTGAAAATCTGTTTCCACGGCCATTAGATTCCGAATGAGGTGATCAGTATTTGGTTGTTGTGACTTCAAAGTCCAAGTCAAAAAGGGATTCCTTATGGAACTAAAGCTACAAGCTGTAATTGCAGCATTCTGTATTAAAAGGGCTGAGCATGAGCACTACCATCATCACCGAATCCACTGATCATTTTTCTCTCTCTTCCTTTTTTTCTCTCTTGATTTTAAAAGAATGGGGGCATCAACTTGGCTATTTCGATTCCTTCTCTATTTCATGCAATATCAAGTAATTGCTGCTTCTTCATTGTCACCTCTTGCTTCTTCTGCACACCCCTTGTGTCGTCATGATCAGAGGTCTGCACTTCTGCAATTTAAACATATGTTTACTATAAACAGCTATGCTTCTTCTGAATGTCATGATTATTATGGTATTCCTTCATATCCAAAGACCCTGTCTTGGAATGAAAACGCAACTAATTGTTGCGATTGGGATGGGGTCACGTGTGATGGGTTGAGTGGTCATGTAATTGGGCTTGATCTCAGTTGTAGCCAGCTCTATGGCCCAATCATTCCCAATAGCAGCCTTTTCCAGCTCTCTCACCTACAACGGCTCAATCTGTCTTACAATGACTTCAACGGCTCTCGTATTTCATATGGATTTGGCAACTTTGCAAGTTTGACACATCTAAAGCTATCCGATTCTGGCTTTTCAGGTTCTATCCCATCTGAAATCTCCCACCTGTCCAAATTGATTTCACTTGATATTTCTTCTTCTCAATTGAGGCTTGAACCGCTCCATTTCCAAATTATCCTAAAAAATCTGACCCAATTACAAGAACTCATCATTGTTGACGTTAATATATCTTCTGGTTTACCAAATTCCTTGACGAATTTGTCTTCTTTAACTGCTCTAGACCTGTCATGGACCAGATTACAGGGAAACTTACCTGATAGAGTTTTCCACCTTCCAAACTTGGAGAGGCTCTTTTTGCAACACAACTATGATCTTATTGTCAATTTACCAAAATCAACATAGCGTAGTGGTAGTTCTCTAAGGGATTTGGATCTTTCCTATACACAATTGTTAGGAGAACTATCTGATTCAACTGGCTATCTCAAGTCTTTGAATTACTTGACTCTTGACAGATGCAAATTACGGGGTTCCATTCCTGAATCACTTGGGAACCTTACCCAGATCCGTGGACTAAGTCTATTGGCCAATGATTTTCATGGTGAAGTTCCATCTACTCTCTCAAATCTCAAGCAACTCACTGTATTAAGACTTGCCTCCAATAACCTTGAAGGCAGAATTCCCTTTTTTGCTGAGCTCACAAAGCTGGAGTGGTTATTGTTGAACACAAATTTCGAGTCTACGAAAAAGACGGGAAAAATGCTGATCGAGAGTCAATTTTATTGATGTATCAAAACTAGGGTTACAGTCTCTGATGAATTTCTAAGAGAAAATAATCATCTGATTCTTCTCTTCTGTTGCTGTTGAAACGAGGGCTTGACAGCTTGATCTCAGATTGAACAGCGGAATCTTCTCCGATGTTTGTGAAGAAGATGATGATCTAGGTTGAAT
>BPLS01028892.1:116115-130923 GCA_019656275.1 Rhododendron kiyosumense | reverse complement strand
TCTTGCAAAGTACATCATGAGTATGCCATACCAGTGTGTAACAATGGGCTTAAGTACGTAGGATACTGGTTATACACGTAGAGAAAAATAAATCCTTAGGGCGTGCCAAAAAAGGTGCAAGTATTTTATTTTACATGGAGTTGAGGAAACACTCAGACTAAGAAGATATCTTTAAAGGAACAAATGAAAGGCCTATCTAACCTAATATCCTAAATCCTATCATGTAAACAAAAGATACATGCATCCTGAGGGCATGCCAAAAAAGTTAAATCGAGACAAAAAAATGTTAGGTAATATGCTCATTTCACATGGAGTTGAGGAAATACTCGACCAAAATATCAAAAAAAATATCTTCAAATGAATAAAATTAGAAGCCTGTCTAACCTAACATCCAATCATGTAATTTTACGCCATCTCAAAATATGAAGAAAGGTTCTTCTCAATGACATGATTGAACAATGTTATCAGATGTATATGCAAGTTGTGCAGGGTTTAGAAAGGAGAAAGGACAATGAAAATACAAGAATATTATGCAGTGAGCAAGATAAATTATCTTTTTGGGGTGCTCCTGTCATTTGTTCTTCTCCTCCCTCAGGCTCTTGGCATATCCACGATCATATGAAACCACATTCAATTTTAGATATTGCAAGGTGCATGACTTGTCCAAAAGGAAGTAAGGCTGGTAGCACATTCTTTGAAGAACATGTAAGAAGGTCATTTGGCATCAATACACCTATGCCATCACCTGCATTAATAATTAAAGCCGTACTTAAAACCAAACAAATAAGAAGAAACCAAAATAACAAAAGTCCAAAAAAATATATTGAGATGAATATCACATAGCAAAGGCCTTTGTAGCCGAAGTGACTTTGCGCCAATTTCTCCATGTGGACATTGTGGGTTAGACCCACAATCTCTCAATCAAAACATTTTGAAGAAGGAAAAATAAAGTATTCCCATTTTGAAACCAACCCATAACATAGTTACCAATTGATCCAATCATAAGAGGGTCTCGACTCTGCAACATGACAATGAGGACAATGCACGAAGATTTCAGGAGCTTTTTCTTACTTTTTTCAAAACAATTGCAAAATAATAGGACATTAAAAGATGATAGGAAATCTCAAGATTTGGTGAACTGGACCTAAAAGCACAATTTCTCTTGGTAGTTCTTATTATAGTTTTGAACCTGATGCAATGCCTGTCTAAAAGAGTAGTTAAATCTGCAGGGCAAAAAGAATCTGGAATTGAGTCCAACAGTGAACCATCAATCCATATTTTCATGGAGAATTTAACCAGAAAGTGCAACATTGAGGGGTCATTGATGCTCCAATCCTTTGATCATAATCTCCTCTTTTGATGAGATCAAAACAATGACTTCAACAGGAATACCAAGAAACCATGACGTCCTCTTGAAAGGCAATGTAAACTTGTTCAAATGTAAACCGCCATTTTCTACTCTCCGTAAATTCAGATGTTTTACAAATTTATTATTGTATTGCTCAAGTTTTCAGTACTTGGAACATATTTGAGAATTTTGTAAAATCAGTGAACCCTATTCAAGTGTTATCACCTTAATATAATGACATTTCAACAGAATATAGACCCATTCAAAAAAAATTCAGATACTCACGAGAGATAAAATTGGAACAAAAATCACAAAAAGAACCCCCATTTTACACATCTGAATACCATTTCTTCTTTGAAAACCGTTTGACAGAAACTGGGGGTGCCATGCTTAGTGTGCGTGATTTTTTTATAGTAGATGTGATTGAATTACAATGGGCTAAATGTAACTGCGTTGGGAATAGAGGGTGCCATGACCCCCAACTTTTATGCAAACCTCTCTCTACATGGTCCATATTGTTTTCTTTGTTATCAAAATATATGTTATTGGCTCCATACTTTTAACTTTTAATCTATTTACTGATTTAGATTTTGACAATATTACGTGTTTTTGAAGTCCAAATCATTTTTTTTTGAAGGTCATAACTGTTTTTATGTTCGTTCTGATTCTGTTTTGTTCGTCGAACAGTTTGTGCGCACAATCTTGACAACTCCCCAACTGTATTAATTGACCAGTCAAAGAAGCATTTCTACAAATATCTTATGCGCGAAACCATTACTAAAGGGAAAACAACGAAACAGGAGAAGGAATCAGGTCAGTTTGTAGTAAAATAGAGATATGTAGTAATGATTCCCCATTGCCGGTCTAAGATTTGCAAGATATTGTACACCACTTGCAAGTAACAAATACTGTTCGTAGAGGAATTAATTTCAAACTTCGAAACAGTTTAAGATTGAACTTACTAAGCACTTTTTTTTTGGCAGCGGGAACATAGGCAGTGAGTACGGTTCCCGGGTCAGTGCTGGGGAATGTCGTTCGGCGGGTTAGTGTTCGCCGGATGTCGGCGGGTTAGGGTCTTTGTAATAGTCGGACATCAAAGGTTGGAGATGAAGATGGAAGGGAGTCGGAGGGAATGTGCATTGAAGCGGTTGGAGAGAATCAGAGATTTAGTTTGGGGGAACCGTTTGTTTGTAGAAGACACATCTTTTGCGTTTACATGCCGCCATTTCGGGTGCAGCGTTTCGCTTAGATGAAACTGCCCGTGGGCCGCCGCTTTCCAATAGCGGGAAACCCTTAGTTGCAACTGCTGGGTAACCCAGCCCGGGTTGTATTGTGTTGGTTGGGGAGAGGTGTAGGACAGGATTGGTATTAGGTGCAAGTGCTGGGGGCATTTGTGGAAAGTAAAAAGGAGGAAACATTTTCGTACCTTTAAAAGAAGTAGTATAGATGATCAGGACTCGGGGTTTGGACTTGTGAATGAGTTATCGATTTTTCGAACGCCTTTGATTTGCTCACGCGTTCTCATTCAATAAACAACTCGTCTCCATACAAAAATAATTTCGCTTTTCTGACTTCAGGCCATGCGGGTCCAAAACATGTGAACCGCAATTCAGAATCAAAATTTTTTTTTTCGAAACCGAGTAAACCCTTTATTTTCTGTGGCAAAAAGTCGTAACAGCAACACAACTTTTCTCTGAATTTCTGATCACATGAAATCATGAACTTGTGTGGACAATAATTTCGCAATAGCAATAGAATAGCTGGCGACCATTTTATCCATCACTATCGGGTTCTGCACGGCCACAGCAACAGCTTCTATGCCATGGCTTCTAGTCCCATGAAAGGAAAACACTCTGATATGAACTTGAATGGCCAATAATTTTATAAGAGCAAAGGGCAGTCCTTATAATCAGGGAGAATGATGTCTTTGCAAAATCATTACTCATCTGACTAATGCCCCTTCGGTTTCGATTATCACAGCTCATTGATTGAATTTTCTTTCCTCTGTTCTTGCAGATACAGAGAATTTGTTGCTTCATCAGAGAACATTTGGGTCTCACTTTTTTTTTTAACAGTATTTTCACCTATCTTAATTTAATAGCCACGCATTGGACTCTTTTACGTTTCTGACTATTTTTTTTTGGTTGCAGACTCGGGATTTGATTGCTCCTTCAAGTTTTAAGCTCCGTAGCTACTGCCTCTTCGAGCTTTAAGGCTCTGTTGCTGTTATTTCTTCGAGCACTGCTCCGCCGTTTCTTCGAGCTTTAGGCTCCGCAACTTCTTCGAGCTCTGCTCCGCAGCTTCCTCGAGCTCTGCTCCGCAGCTTCCTCAAGCTCTGCTCCGCCGTTTCCTCGAGGTCTGCTCCGCAGCTTCTTCGAGCTCTGCTCCGTGAAGAGATGGCCTTGTTCAACGATCACTCGATAGATGATCATCAATTTATGTCCATCAGTTATGAAGGCGCTGCCCCAGCAACTCAGGTTGACCTCTGGGTTCATGATCTAGCCATTGGAGCTCTTGCACTAAATTGGGATCTTTCTCCCGATTCTCACCATCTCTCACGATGGTATACTGAATCAATTCAAGAACTATTTAACCATGGGAAGTCCACTTTTATCTCCGACGATGCACTATTACTGCGATCATCTCTCCACAAGAAGAACAATGATTCTGAGCACTTCCTTTTGTTAGGCGATCGAATCATCAACGGAGATGCTAAATGGGGTATCATGACTCCTCAGTTTGGGGAAATATCTTTCATTGACGGATATTGGGAGTGGTTAGAAGATGTGTTCGCACGGAATAAAGACATGCTAACTAGTGCGAAGATATATGACGCTGTCTTTGCATCCTTATTTACTTATGTTCGCAACACAAACCTTATTCGCTCATTTTGCGAGCTTTGGTGTCCCTCAACAAATAGTCTACACGTACCAATCGGAGAGGTGTCCATTTCCCTATGGGACCTACGCCTAACTGGGGGACTTTCAATTGATGAAATCTTCTATGACGAGGTTGTGCCTTCTGCTAGAGAACTCACTGGTGTTGACAAAAAAGACGTGCCACTTCTTCCTCCAAGTTGCAAGTACTTATTTTTGGCGTACCGCAAAATTTGTTGTGCAAGCGAGACTTCAAATGTTACTGTGCATGACTGGGTAAAGTTCTGGTTTAAAGAGGATCCCCGTTACAAACAGCCGCCTGCTAGAGTTCAAAAGAAAAGGTTGGTCGAGCCTAGGACATCCAACAATCCAACTGGCTTTATTGGAGACAAAAAGCCGCGCTCCAAAGATACAGAAAAGGTCTTTGACGACTTGGGTGTTGAGAAGGACATGAGAGAAGAAATCAATTTGGCTGCTCTTCTATCTTGTTGGCTATGTGTTTTTGTGCTGCCTAACAAGGAGGTTGATCAAATCCATCCAGGCGTCTTCAAAGTAGCAAGTATGATGGCTCAAGGAAAGAGATTTTCTTTGGCAATACCTGTCCTTGCGAGCATATACCATGGTTTGAGAGAGATCACATCTTCACCTAATCCAAGCAAATGTGGCGCAGCGTTTCCCATCCATTATGTTTATGGGTGGCTTGGTCGTTATTATGACAGTTACTTCTTGTCTGCTTCCACAAAATTTGCATGTGGTGCCCGGATGGTGAGACTTGCCGGGGAAAAGAAGGCTAAACATTTTAGTTTTCAAGAAGCTTGTGATCTTTTGAAGAGCATCACACCATCGACTCTATCGCTCTTAGCCTTGGGTAAACCACAACAAGGAATTGTCACCGACCATGGAAAGCATTCAGACTCTTGGAATGATTACGTCATCAGTCTCAGATCAAGCTATTTAACTCTTCGTCGTAGTAATGAGCATATTGTTGAGCCATATAGCCCTCACCGATTTGCTAGACAATTTCGATTTTGTCAAGACACTCCTGGAAAGTTAAGAGAAGAGCTCTCAACCGGCACTTTGGAGGCAATATACCAACTTTGGGAGTCTTGCACGAGATTAAACATGAGGGCTGATTTGATGATTCCGTTGCATTCATCTGAAGGCCTAGCCACCAAAGAGTATGTCGAGTGGTGGGAAAAATCTTCGAGCAACTTCTGCAGAGATAAACTTGCATGTGAGAAGCCAAAGTCACCTCTTGTTGCTCCAAAAGGGAAGAACGTCATCACACTTCGCACAATGAAGTCAAAGTTGTCTACAGAAGTTACTCCACCTTCTTCAAAATCTAAAGAAAAGGAAGTGACCAAAGCGGTAACCAAAGAAAGTAAGAAGGCCGCAGAAGTCAATCCAAAGACTCATTTGATTATTCCAGCGTCTAAACCAAAGCCTATTGTTGGCCAGACTTCAGAACCAACAGGTGAAAACAAGAAGAGGACCACCCTATCTCTTTCAGAAGGAAGTAGTTCCGACAAAGAGGAGTGCCATTGGAAGCGTTCGAAAAAGAAAGCAGCAGACTCTGATTCGCGATTGAAAGAGAAAGTGACGGTTTCTGATTTGGCGAATTTGGACTATAATTTGGATGGCATCCTTGATGATTTGCCGGACACTTCAAACCATGTTGAGGTATTGGGTATACGAGTAAGCTTTAATCACTGCCTTCTTTTGTTCTTTACTTTGTTTATTTTTTAAAGAAGTTCGGAATTTTCTCATCAAATTTCTTAATGAGTTATTTTCCTCTGCAGTTGGAAAACCAGTTTGCATCAGATGAGCGTGAAGGTTCTGTTGATGGTCCAGACCCTTTTGATCTTGCTTTGCGATCAAAACATAATTTTGTATCTGGGGCAATCCATGTTCCATCTACTTCCAAGCCTTCTACTTCCAAGCCTCCTATGTTCGGTCGTGCAGCGCCGTCAACTGTTACTGCATTTGATACGGGGAGTATGATCAGTTGCGGTCGTCTTTTGGCCGCGAAGATTTATGATAGCAATATTAAGAGTATCTTGGGAAAAACTCCTTTTGAGAAGCTAACATCTTTAAGACCAAAACTGCAAGTGATTTATGCTGAATTTTCGAAGCTTGAATTGGATTATTCCCCACTCCAAACTCAAGTGGAGAAATATATACAGAATACCACCAACTATGTTTCCATGAGATCGAATTTTGCTAGCGGGATGACTTCAGAGGTGAAGGAGCGACGATTGGCAGATGTTGATACCAAGAGAGGTCAACTGATGAAGGAGCTAGATCAGTTGGACTTGGAGGCGAAAAAGCTTAGAGAATCCCTCGAAGGGATTGATGCACAAAGAGCTCAGAAGCAGCATGGTTTCTCAACTTTACAAGAAGAGCAGGCCATTATAGAAGCGACTGAGGTGATGGAGCCGGCGGACATGGAAGTGGCTAACAATTTGGAGCGACTTCTAAAGTCCGAGCTGGAAGAGATCCAAAATTTGGCTTGGCTGGACTAGTTTTCCTTTGTCATATTTCTTTTATTTAGGCTTGTTTGGTTTACTAAATGGATGTTCCATTTTTTTAGCAAACCATGCCTTTGCATTTATGATGTTTTAGCATAAGACAATCACCTTATTACTTAAATAAAGTTTTTCTCATACTTTTAGCCATTCACCGTTTATTATCTTGCGAGCCATGAATAGCATAGTTGTGGTTGAATATATATATTTTTGATGGATTGACTGAACTTAAGAAAAATTCTCAAATTGCCTACGTACCCTTGGAAGGGATCAAGTCAAAACGTAGTTCAAAGGTAAGATAATTTTTTTTTTTTTTAATGACTGAGCTCGAATTCAAGCTGCCTACGTACCCAAAATGGGATCAAGTCAAACGTAGTTCATTTTTTTGATTTTTTTGAATTTTTTTTTGAGCCGTGCACAGTTTTAGCTCATGCGGGCCAGGAGCAACATGCAGTTTAAGCTCATGCGTCATGGAGTGATGCTTGATTTTCAAGGGTAGTAACGCTTCAAGAATTTGCCGTTTATGGGGCCAACTTTTAAGCCATCTTCAGCAACCAATTTGTAGGCGCCACTTGAATAAACTTCTTGCACCACATATGGTCCATCCCACTTGGAAATGAATTTGCCACCAATTTTATGGGTGGTATTAATGGGCCTTCTTACAGCAAGAACCAAGTCCCCTTTCTGAAAAGAACGAAGGCGAACCTTCTTGTTAAATGACTTTGACATGCGGGCTTGATAGCATTCAAGACGTTGCTGTGCCTCCAGCCTCTTTTCATCAAGTGCCTCTAGTTCTTCAAGGCGCAAGCGAGCATTGTCTTCATGAGTGAGGCCTTCTTGAATGGCAACCCTTAAAGATGGAATTTGACGTTCGAGCGGCAAAACAGCTTCCACGCCGTATACTAGTGAATATGGAGTGGCTTGTGTAGGCGTTCGATACGTGGTTCGATAAGCCCAAAGAGCTTCTTCCATTCTCTCAGGCCAATCCCTCCTTGCTTTAGCAACCACCTTCTTCAATATGTTCCCAAGAGTCTTGTTGAATGCTTCCGCAAGACCATTTGCAGGTGGGTTGTACATAGTAGAAGTGTGCTGCTTGAAGCCAAATTTCTGACAGAGTTTGGTCATTGCACTGTTGTAGAAGGACTTCCCATTGTCTGTGATGATGTAACGGGGTACACTATATCTAAAGATGAGATTGATACGGATAAAGTTGACAATATTTTCCTTCTTCACTTCTTTCAATGGAATGGCCTCCGCCCATTTGGAGAAATAGTCAGTCCCAGCTAAAATGTATAAGTGGCCACCAGAAGACTTTGGCAAAGGCCCCACGACATCTAGCCCCCAAGCATCAAAAGGCCACGAAGCGACAGTTGGATGAAGCAGTTCTGGCGGTTGATGTATAAAGTTGGCGTGAATTTGGCAAGCATGACATCTTTTGGCGTACTCCATGCAATCCTTAACCATTGTTAGCCAGTAGTAGCCCATCCTTTTGATTCGAAAATGAAGTTTGGGCCAGATTGATGAGCGCCGCATATTCCAGAATGAGCTTCTTCCAATGCTTGCTTTGCCTCGTTTTCTCCAAGGCAACGGAGGAATAACCCTTCAAAAGATTGACGATAAAGTGTGTCCTTGTAGTAGATGAATCGAGGGGCGCGACGCTTCACATCCGTTCTTTTATGTGGATCATCGGGCAATTTTCCATGTTGCAGATAATCAATGAATGGTTGGCGCCAATCCTCAATTTCAATTTCCAAAACTGAGACAATGTTCACTTCCCTTTCACCACCGTCTTCACTTTCAAAGATTGGCGGTATGACCCAACTTCGGCATATTGGAACATGCGTTTCATGGTCAGGAAGAGCAAGAATAGAAGCAAGCTTTGCAAGTGCATCTGCCTGCCTATTTTCCCCACGTGGCACGTGCTCTAGAGTAACATCACCAAGCCATGCAATCAAACGACGCGCGTAGTTATTGAGAGGCATAAGTTCAAGCTTCCTCACTTCGTAGACGTCAAGAAGCTGGTTAATGATCAACATTGAATCTCCATATACCTTGAGTTGCAAGTGCTTTGCTTCAACCGCCATCTCCAGCCCAAGAATGAGAGCTTGGTACTCAGCCTCGTTATTTGAACAATTTTGTGTGAGAGTGAAAGCATATGGCAAGACATCTCCTTCTGGGGAAATAAATACCACACCAGCGCCTGCTCCACTTCGATGAGACGCCCCATCAAAGTACATTGTCCATGGGGGATGAATTTCGACTACCATGACATCCTCATCTGGGAATTCTTCGGACAACTCCCACTCGGCTGGTATAGGATGGTCTGCCAAGAAGTCAGCCAAAGCTTGCCCCTTAACAGCTTTTTGAGGCACGTAGATGATCTCATATTGTTGAAAAATGAGTGACCACCTTGCCAATCGATCAGAGAGGACTGGCTTCGACATGACGTATTTGATCGGATTAGCCTTGGAGACGAGATGCACTGTGTGAGCTTGAAAATAGTGCTGCATCTTTTGGATTGCAAAGACAAGGGCGAGGCACATCTTCTCAATCACAGAATAGTTCAACTCATGTGGTAGCATCATTCTGCTCAAGTAATATAAGGCATTCTCTTTCCCTTCATCATTCTCTTGAGCGAGAAGTGCTCCAACCGAACGCTCTTGCGCAGCAATATACAAGATTAGTGGTTGTCCAGGTATAGGGGCAGTGAGAACAGGAGGGCTCGTTAGATAGGATTTGATGCTCTTGAAAGCATTGTTGCATGCTTCATCCCACTCAAACGGAGTACCTTTCTTCATGAGGTGGCTGAATGGTTGACATCGACCAGCCAATTTCGATATAAAACGACGGAGGTAAGCTAATCGTCCTTGAAGACTTTTCAGCTCATGAATATTCCGAGGTTCAGGCATTTTCTCGATAGCATCAATTTTAGCTTGTTCAATTTCTATGCCGCGGTGGCGCACAATGAACCCAAGAAATTTTCCGGATGTAACCCCAAAAGCGCACTTCAAGGGATTCATCCTCAGTTGGTACCTTCATAACCGTTCAAACACTTGTCTTAGATCATGAAGATGGTCAGCTCGTCTCTTTGTCTTCACGACTAAGTCATCGACGTAACACTCTACATATTTATGAAGCACATCGTCAAAAATCTTTTGCATCGCTCTTTGGTATGTGGCACCTGCATTTTTCAAGCCGAAAGGCATAACTTTGTAACAGTAGATGCCTTTAGGTGTGCGAAAAGCTGTGAACTCTTCATCTCGTGGAGCCATGCGGATTTGATTGTAGCCAGACGAACCATCCATAAATGACAAAACCTCATGTCCAGTAGTAGCATCGACTATGAGCTCAGGTATAGGAAGTGGAAAGTCATCCTTAGGACAAGCATTGTTCAAATCACGAAAGTCAACACAAACTCGGATTTGCCCATTTTTCTTCTTTACTGGGACTATGCTTGAAATCCAGGTGGGGTACTTGACTTCTCGAATGAAACCAGCTTCAATGAGTTTATTGACCTCCGCTTCAATTTTGGGAACCAAGTCAGGCTGAAAATGTCTTTGAGATTGCTTGACAGGTCGGACGCCATGCTTTACTGCGAGATGGTGAACAGCAACTCTTGGGTCTAACCCTGGCATTTCCGTGTAATTCCAAGCGAAGACGTCTTTATACTCTTGTAAGAGTTCAATGTAAGCAGTTTCTTCTTCAGGAGTGAGCGAGGCACTTATGTAGGTTGGTCGTGGGTCATCTTCAGTCCCTAGGTTGATCTCTTTTAAATCGTCAACGGTGGACTTCACGCCTTCTTCCAACTCTTGTGGAGCATCTTCAGCATCCTCCTCTGCTTGGACTTCATTACAAGAAGCTGTGATATGGAATGAGGAAGCGAAACATCCTTCATTAAGGCTATCTTTCAAGCCCTTAGAAGGCACCTTGGTTAACACCACAGTTTGTCGCTTTACTTTCAGCGATTCATCGTCAACTGCCATGATAAGAGTAGTACGGCGCTCCATGCGAGAGGGTATTTTGCTCTTCAACTTCTGATCATCTTCTGACAAGAAGGTAGTCCTCCGTTTTGAAGCCTTCTTGATGGTAGTATTTGAGACACCCAATTGGCAATGCACAAATTTTCGAGGAGCGTTTGATGAGGACGCCTCCTTCGGCAGACTCAATCTGCTATGGATAGACTCGCACAAGTTAGAGGGCGTAAGGCTTTCACTTGGCGGCCCCAATCGGCTTTGAATGGATTTTCTCGTGCGAGATGATGAAATTACTTCACTTTGGGGCGCCAATCTGTCAAAGATTGACACTTGAGATTTCGGAGCGCTCAAGCGGTCGAAGACAGATGTCTTAGATGAAACTGATGAGGTTCCTTCTTTCGCTGTGATGTAACTGTTGGTGGATTTCTTTATGAAGATGCGAGCAGGAGTAGATGCGGTATATCCAAGGCCTGCTTGGGATTCCTTGACGGTGTATCCCTTCTGCTTGAGCATCTTTTGGGTTGAGTTCAAACCATGTACCTTTTCGCCAGTAACCTCAGGCAAGAGTTTCCCTAGAGCAGTCGAATCCTTAGGATTATGTCCAGCCTTTGCAAGAAGTTTGTAGGCATTTGGATCAAAGCTGTTTGTCCGTTATGAAGGCAAGTAGTCATTTTCCACTACGGGGCTTTGTGTGGCTCGAACAAATCCTTTTAGGGGTGGAGCAACCTTTGCTTCATTGAGGTTAGCGACTGGAAGTGTTAATCCATCTCAGGCCGACTCTTCCCTTTTCTTCACTTTTGGCAAATAATGAAGTACAGGTGTCCCTTTCTTCTTTGATTCTTCTTTTACAAGATGACTGACACCTTGATCAATTTTCTCCTTCTCCTTAGTTAGAATATTTGTATTACTAAGTTGCAAGTCATTGGCTTTGGATTGTTTATAGCTTGATGAAGAGGCAGCAGGTTCCAACTCGGTCAACACCACATTTGCTAAGTAGAATTTAGCATCAGCAAAATGGGACTCGGCTTCGCTAAAGGGTTTATCATCAGCTACCACTTTCTTTATCACGCCATCTTTGCAGTACTTGAAGCACTGATGGAGGGTTGATGGGACGACGCCATTCTCGTGGAGCCACGGCCGCCCTAAAAGCATGTTGTAAGAAGTCTTGGCGTCAATGACATGAAGTGATACACTTGAAGTCATATCATCGATGAGTAAGTCAAGACGAATCACGCCAATAGCTCTTTGCCCCCCTTGATTGAATCCTTGGATCATGAGACGACTAGGTGCTAGTTCGTCTATAGGGATGCCAAGTCCTTCATGGTACGAAGCGGCAAGATGTTAACTGCAGATCCACCATCCAAGAGTACCCTATTGACCCTCTTTTCACACATGTATCCAGTGACGAAGAGCGGGCGATTATGTGATATGTCACCAAGCAGCAAATCCTCGTCAGAGAGTGTAATGCTTCCAATGCAAGCAAGACAATCACCGACACAACTTGTAGAGTCAGCCTTGATTGGAGTATCTTTCGGTGACTCAAGCTTTGGATCCTCAATTTCTTCGACACTCACAGTGTTGCATGAAAACTCAAAAAGACCAGAGTTGCGAATTTTCTCAGGAAGGAAATCCCATAGGGTAAAAGGAGCACGCAATTTTCGGACAAACGTGTCTTCTTGCTGATTTGAGGATATTTTCTTCGACTGCTTCCTTCTTTGTTGCCTTCTCGCACGCATCCTTTTGGAACTAGGCTTTAGTATTGCAGCATGGGGATGCTTCACACTTGATGCATGCTTCTTCTTTTTACGAGTGACAAGGGTCCATCCTTCATCATCCACATCCTCAATTTTTGTGTTGGTAGAGATGTTGCCCCCAGACTATTGAATTGAAGGGCATCGTACTACTTCAATTGGATCAAATGACCCAAATTGAATCTTCACCCTTGGTGACGCTTTAGGCTGAAGAGTGTCATTTTGTAGAGTAACTACAGTCTGATTTGTAGCTACAGTTTCGTTTTCTTCCTCTAAGACAATCTTCCCTTGGCTTGCTAGCTCGACTATCCTTTCTTTAAAGACGAAGCACCGTTGAGTGGGGTGGCTAACCAAGCGGTGGTACTTGCAGTAATTTGGATCATTCACCTTGTTAGCCTCCTCAGGTCGTTTCATCTCTGGGAGCTCAATAAGTTTTAGATCCAGCAATTGATCAAACATCGAAGGGACCTCTGAATCTGGAAATGGATACACCTTTTCTTGCATCTCCTTCAACGTGAGCCTCCTTTTCTCCTTCACCTGTGGAGGAGTAAACTTCTCTACTTGCTTTGTCTTAGGTCTAGTAGAGATTTTGAAGGGTGCAACATTCACTGTCATGGAATCCTTCTTTTCTCCTTTGACTATGGGTTTGCCCCCTTTGTGAACGTCTAGCTTATTTCCTACGGTGCGAGAATCTTGCGTTTTGCGAGAGTCTTGTGCTGGTAGGCCTTGCCTTCCGTTTGCTGCAATGGTGAGTTCCATGTCATGAGCTCTAGAAGCCAACTCCTCAAAGGTTTTAGGTAGAATTCCTTGAAGAATGTATTGTAGATCCCATTGCATGCCTTTGATACACATCTCGATTCCGGAAGTTTCAGACAGTCTATCCTTGCAGTTTAGACTCACGTGCCGCCATCTATTGATGTAATCAATGACAGGTTCATCCTTCCATTGGCGAGCATTCGTAAGCTCGAACATACTGACAATACGGCGAGTGCTGTAAAAACGGTTAAGAAATTCTTGTTCTAGCTGCTCCCAACTTTCAATCGTGCCAGGCTCAAGGTCACAATACCAGTCGAAAGCATTGCCTTTAAGCGTTCGAACAAACTGCTTGACGAGAAGATCACCATCAGTTCCAGCATTGCTGCACGTTTCAACAAAATGGGCAATGTGT
This sequence comes from Rhododendron kiyosumense, assembly GCA_019656275.1. NCBI lineage: Eukaryota > Viridiplantae > Streptophyta > Magnoliopsida > Ericales > Ericaceae > Rhododendron > Rhododendron kiyosumense. The sequence goes on along the minus strand of BPLS01028892.1, from coordinate 117,281 downwards.
TGTTTTGGATTGCCCTTGCCATCAAATTGCTGAAACTTCGGTGGTTGATAACCAGTGGGCATCTTCAAAAGGTCGATCCTTTTAGTATATGGCTTAGCATAAGTAGAAGAAGATTTTGGCGCCTCCTCGTACTTCTGCTTGATGGTGCCTAAAATGAAATCCTTCAATTGGTCTATGGGAATCGAACCACTACCAGAAAGTGTGAACTCCTCAGGTACCACCTTATTTTTGCCTGAGGACTCAACTCGACTTGAATCCCCTTTACTTTCTACTTTGCTCTTGAGGTAGGCGATTTCAACATCACGTTCTTCTAGGATTTTTGACATTCCCTCAACTGTTTTGGACAAGTTAGCGACTTGTTCTTCTAGGCTGACCGCATTTGTTGTCATAACATCCATGACTGAAGAACTGGTAGTCTTGGTGGGAGCATCAAATTTTGACTGAGGAGTGTTTTTAGAAGAATCAGAGTCAGAACTCCAACTGCTTAAATAGCCATCTTCCAGATTCTTCTGAATTTCTGAACCAGACTCCTGAGGCATAGAAGGATTTTCAATGTCGGTTGCCACATCCTTCATTGCTTCTATGGTAGAAATGACATCCCTTCCATCTGGTGAGCTTGGCGGTGCTTTCGGTAGATCAGCCTCAGACTCGGGATTTAATTTTGGTGAACTTGGGGGTGCCTTTGGTAGATCAGCCTCAAATGTGGGGTTTGATTTAAACAAAAGTGAGGCTTCGGCAGTATCCATAGCGGCAATTTTCACCTTGCTTCGAGTTGTTGGACCAGCACTTTTAATGTGAGATCCAGAGCCAAATTTGGTAGCGGCAACCTTCACCCTGCTTCGAAGTGTTTCACTAACACCTTTAGCGTGAAATCCAGAACCAGTTTTTGCAGCGGTTGAAGACTTGGAGCGTGCAACCGGAGCTTGAGGAGCTTTTGAATGGGCAGTCTTAGGAGCCATTGAGAGTTTGTTGATTTGTTGAAGAGAAGAGATGAGAGGCAGAGATAGTCCCACCGGGCGTGCCAAAATCTGTTGAACACAAATTTCGAGTCTACGAAAAAGACGGGAAAAATGCTGATCGAGAGTCAATTTTATTGATGTATCAAAACTAGGGTTACAGTCTCTGATGAATTTCTAAGAGAAAATAATCCTCTGATTCTTCTCTTC
>BPLS01028892.1:23120-86115 GCA_019656275.1 Rhododendron kiyosumense | reverse complement strand
TGTAGACACCCTATTCTGGACCATCCGGATCAGCACGTTTTCGGTCTTTTCGCTTATTATTTTTGCCCCAATGATGATGAACGGTCAAGAACTTCCCGAGGTCGAAGGAAGGTCGTGAGCTTTGTGTGTTGGACCCTCCTCTTTCAAACCATTTCAAACCCCTTCAAAACCCTTCAAATCCAGAGCCAAATAAACCTCAGCAGGCCACACCTGGCTTACGCCACCCTTTCCTTGGCGTGCGCCAGCATTTTGCCACGTGTTGGACATCGACCGTTGACTGAGTTTGACCTGGCGCACGGTGGCTTAAGGGTGGCGTACGGAGGGGTCAAGGCCGGTCAAATCACCGCTTTTCTGTCACGTGCTCGAAATTTTGTAACTGCCACAGTACAGTGCAGGGCCTCCTGATTATTGCTTCTGCAGGCCCGTCCCCCTCTCTCTCCTACATACCCCATCAAGGCAAGTCCCATGCATTTAATGCATGGGAGCTCCCTTCTTAACCTAACCCAGCCCCATTTAACCTCAGCTGATCACCCTGATCTCAGTCCCTCTCTCCTCTATAAATGCCAACCCTTGCATTCATTTGCAAGGGTTAAGCACATTAACTCTCCAAGCCCACTTACTCCCTTCCTCCCCTCTCTCTTATTCACTCATTGAAAGAGTAAGGGACAGACCCATACACTCCTCTCCACTGATCAATCACCACACAGCCTCCATCTTCAACCCCCAAAGCTCACCTTCTCCCTTTCATCTCTTGCACAAAAAGGTATACCACCTTTGTGCTGCTTTCTGTTTTCAGACCCTGAGGGGAACCAGAAAGGTCCTGGCTGGTAACTGATACTAGACCAGGCCTTCCTCTGGTAAAATAAATCAGTCGTGATGGACTATCTATGGCGCACGCCAACTATTCTATGCCGTACGCCAGCTCTGGCTGTATGAGCACAGTTGGCGTGGGGATCATGGAGAGTCTATTTAGTGCTCTTTTCCTTTATGTCATCACCATAGCATGCTAATAACCAGTTTATTGTTTTCTGTACTTTAGAGCTTTTAATGTAGCTTTCAATACTTGTACTGTCTTTACATTTTAAAGGCCTCTGGGTTACTTCTGGTCATGATCCAGAGCCCGGATGATGTAAAGCCAAGCACTGACTAATGAGCAAGCCTGGCGTACGGCCCCCTTGGGGTGGCGTACGGCATTCTTGACACGGGCCAGTGTGTGGCCCTTATATCACAGGTCCGTCCCGGCCTTTAATTTCTTCCCCACTCTGTTTATGGGGTTCTTGTTGCCTTTTCTTGGCTTTTAGCCATTTCCTCTTACCCATCTGCCTGTAATATGTACTTAAAATCATATACTGAACTGCGTGGTTTGTCCTGGGTGTGCACTGGTCCATTCCAGAGCCCAGAGGGTTGAGAGCAAGAGCCGTGAGAGATCAGAGAGGTAGTGTACGCCAGCCTAAAGGTGGCGTGCGCAGGGTGTGTTGGCGTGCTACGATTCTATCGTGGCGTGCCAGCATGTCGCCTGCTCACGCACCCTGCGAGTAGCGTACATCATCTCACCGGACTCCTCACAGTGCTTGTTCTCAATCTATGCTCTTACACTTTTAATTCGATTCAAGCAAATCATCCTCCGTAAAGCATTTTTGTCATATAACTGCAAGCTGTTACAGTTTTCATCCCCATTAACTGTTCCCCCGCCCTAACTGGCTAAAAATGATCAAATGAGAGAAAAATGCAAACGTTTTACAAAATGCCCGAGTAGAGACCGATCTCCGGATTGGGCGAGAGGGGGTGCCATAAAACCCTTCCCCTCTCGTAACCTGGCTCCCGAACCTCAGATATTGAAGGTGACGACGGACCAGTCTACGCCTTTCTTCAAATCAAATCAAGTCCTTTCTTTTTCAAATCAAATCAAAACGTAGCAAGCGTTCTCGAGTTCGGTTCCTTGGGTGCCTCACCGCTAAAACCCGAGTGGCGACTCTGAATCGAAGCGTTTCGCCGCGCCGTATTTTCCAAAGAGGGCCGCAAACCAAAATCGGGCGATTTTCGGGGCGTGTGCCCACATAAATCAATTACATATATGTACCTATGAACTGATTTTCAGTTTATAACCGATCCCATAAATCGTGGGATTACCTATGAATTGATTTTCCGGAAATTCGTGACTACTTATGGTAATCTATAATTAGTGAATACACGTTATAATGTCTCTCTCTCTACTTCACACCTCGTTTCCGCTTCCGCTTCACGTCTCGCTTCATCTTTCATGTGCTAAATTGTTCTCTCTCTCTCTCTCTATCTCTCTCCATCCTTTTCTCTTCCCCGTCTCACAACTCCCCTCTCCATCTATGCCTTGAACATGGCATTTAAATTTTGATTATTCAGGTCACGCATTCGGTCAATTGAAAGACTGACGCTTCCATTTTGCTTCGGCCCTCACGGACGACAGGATGTTGAACCCATTGAATTTTGTGTCGGGTTCTCAAGTAAGAAATCGGTTTCTCTCCCCTCTTCGTTAAATGAGTTCACTTGTGGTTGTTCTAGAGTTTTCAATTAATTGGAGAATTTTTCTTTCTTACGGTTTGCTTGGAATTTGAAGGAAATACAGATAAATGAGTACTCACCACCTGTTTGTAAAAAGGCCATATTGAGAAAATTGATGGTAAAAAAAAATTATGGGAGCAACAAACTCTGATCTCAAACTTTTCTCACTTTTTAGATAAAGAAAAAATAACTTTTCTCACTTTTACGATTGAACATACGTGACTTTCATTATGGCATCCATCAATGGTGATACGGTACCATCACTACAAGAAAATCCGAATCTCCCAAAGGTTTTATTCGCAACGGTTCAAAAAACTGTTGGTATAGATGGTGTATGGTCAGGGCCGGCCCAAGCCCAAGGCCCAAGAGGCCTGGGCCTTGGGCATCCCAAAAGAGTCAAATTTTAGGGACACTCCACAAAATTTTCAATTTGGGCTTGACTAGAAGTCTTTTTGGGCCATATAGAAAGAAAAAAAGGCCCATTCCAATTAAATCCGGCTGTGGCCCCGCACGGATCAGTACAGCCCAAAAAATGCTCGGTGGCATTTTTGTAAATAAGGGCTGTAGATGGTCTTTATCTCAAACCCTTCTCTTCTCTGACAATTCACCGTCTATTTTGAAACCCTCCTGGAACGGATTCAAACCATTCTCGAATTCTAACGAACCAAACCCTTCTGGAACCGTGGAACGGACGATCGATTCAAAGTTCAAACCTTTCTCTGTGTAACCGTGTTCAAGACTTTCACCAAATGAACGAAGGGGGCGCTGCCAAACTGGGATTCTGGGAAGGCACTGCCGCATTGCCCAACTGCATCATTTTGTTCGGTTGTTCGAAGGTTTGAGGTCGAGCCTCGAGGTAATTTTTTTTTAATTAAGTTTGAGCTATCAAGCTTCCGAGTTCCAACAATGGGTCTCCGTCTCTCTTTATTCTTTCAACAGTGGGTAATTTTTTTTAATTAAGTTCGAGAGTCGAGACTTTGGGCCTTTCTTTCAACAGTAGGTGATTTTTTTTAATTAAGTTCAGTTGTGTTCGACAATCGAGACTTTGGGCCGAAGGGCACTGCCGAGTGCCGCACTGTGTTGTCGTGTTGAAGTTTGTAATTTTATTTAATATTGCTTATGAGACCATTGAGAAGTGAGACTCTCTTTAATTAAGTTCAGTTGAGTAGTGATAGTGATATTAGGGTTTTTTTTATTCTCCACTTGATTTGTGTTTAAGCTTATTGGAAATTGAAATGCAGGACCAGTATATACTAGTATAATACACACTGCGGAGTCTTAGAGTATATCTCCCATTCTCTTGCGACTTGCGAGGCTTCAAATCAGTAAGTATTCTGTTCTTATGCAGAGCCCTGGTTGGTGGTACTGAGATTTGTACGTATGTTGTTAAATGCAGAGCCCTGGCTGGTGGTGCTTAGATTTGTACTTGTGTTGTTAAATGCAGAGCCCTGGCCGGTGGTGCTTAAATTTGTGCTAATTTAGTTGACATTGGTTGGTATGCTTAAATTTAAAAATATCTGATTATCTGATTACCGGTTAGTGCATCATTAATAATCATGTTATATCAAACTTATGGCGGACTCTTTCCCAAATGCATGGAATGTGTATAGAGTGCTCTTGACTATACCGGTTAGTGTTGCCTCGGGAGAAAGAAGTTTTTCAAACTTGAAGTTGATCAAAAATTACCTTCGATCAACCATGTCACAAGAAAGACTAAATGTGTTAGCTATGTTATCAATTGAAAATGACTTGGTGAAAGAGGTGGATTATACAAATTTAATTGATAGTTTTGCTTCTAGAAATGCAAGATGAGTAATATTCAAGTGACACTCATGCGTTCTTGAGATAATATGTATTTACCTATTTGGAGACTTTGTATTTTGTGTTCGTATATAATAATTAGTAGAACTTTATATTAATTTGGCTTTTTTGTATTGTGATTGTTGCTGTAAAAATTGTTTAGTATTAAATCTTTAAGGGCACACTTTTTTTTATTGGCCTTGGGCACCTAAAACCCTTGGGCCGGCCCTGTGTATGGTAACGGTTTACAAAACGTTATTAGAAATAGAACTATAGCAATGGTTTTCATGTGACCGTTAGTAGATTACAACACTATAGCAACGGTTTTCATTAACAGTTACTAAAAACTGGACTATAGCAACGGTTTCCAATAACCGTTACTATAAACTGGACTATAGCATCGCTTTTCATTAACTGTTAGTAGAAACCAAATTTTAAAAAAAGATTAAAAAAATCCGGTTAGTATAATATAAATATTAAAAGGTGTATAATATTTCACAAGTTTTGGGCTAGCACAGTTGGTTCGCGCACGTGTGCGCACACACGAAGTCGGAGGTTCGATTCTAAGGAGGAGCAAGAATATTTCGTCCGCCACGCGGGCACCATGTAGGCTGCCACGGGGGCGCCAAGTAGGCTGCCACATCAGCGCCACGTGGGCTGCCACGCATGTGCCACGTCAGCGCCACGTGGGCGACATGTGGCTGCCACGTCAGTGCCCCGTGGCGGCTTACGTCACATAGTGGATGGTTTTTAAAAAAAATGAAAATAGCCTTTAGCAACGGTTATAACCGTTGCTGATGAAACCGTTGGTAAAAAAAAAATTGTACCAACGCTCGTCAAAACCGTTGCTATACCTCTACAGCAACGGATATATTGCAACCGTTGGCATAGCCTAAACGGGTCTCTACCAACGGTTTTTGGATTTTTTGGCAACGCTTTCGACCGTTGCTATAGAACGATTTTCTTGTAGTGCATTAATTTTTTTTTTGTATTTATTAGTTTTACATCAAATTTGTAGATTATTGGTGCGCCTCGACAAGAGAAATCAAAAAGTAAAAAATTATGATCCAAATTTAAATTTTTTCTGTCTTCTTAACTTATTTTCAAAAAAATTTAAATGTGGATCATAATTTTACTCTTCCAATTTCTCCATTCAAGATGAACTAATAATTCACAAAAAATTAACACAAAATTGACAAACGTGAAAATACATTGAGTAAAGACAAAATAAAATAAAATTAGCCAACCTGGATTATAAAGCCAAACCACGTGCTAATTAATTTAGAGTATATATTTTCGATTAGAATCCCAACTTGGAAACATAAATTTTTCGAAAAATAGCATGAAGATTTATAAGATACTTTTTCGATAAGGAAAACTCCTTACTTAAATGAAAATACAAAGTTTTCCTCACAAGTCCCAATAAAGCTTTCTAAATAGAAATTATGTGGTTTTCCATCATTTTTCGAATGTGAATGTTTTTATTTATCTGTTAACACTTGATTGATTAGTTCATGGCACAACTCTTCATTTTGATTGATCTCTATTAGTACTATACAGTGTACATCCAAGTTCTTATTATTTCACACCCTCCCTAATGATTGATCTAACATGCATTTTCTCAGAGATGATCATCCTTTGAGAAGCTCGATCAAAGATCCATGACCATACTTCAGATAAGTTCTCTCCTTTAAAGCACTCATCATATCATCATTTATTAATTTCTTTTTCATTGATAACGTGACACACCTATTGGAAGGGTCGCATACTTCGGGCACATCTCTAGGATAATTTTTGATACCTACAACCATATACAATTCCACGTGTGGGTAAATCAAGAAGTTGTCAACTGGAGGTAAATCAAGGAGTTGTCAACTGGAGACGTTTAACACAAGTTGTTTAGTTGTAGGGACCTTAAATTTATTGTTGTTTCCAATTCAACTTTAAACCGTTGAGTTAGCCAAATGATATAAAAAGTTATTGATTCTGTTACGTCACTACAACAAACATGAGATTTTATAGCATTAGACTATAGCGTTTTTTTAGGAATGTTATTGTACGGATTCATTTATAGCTTTCCGGAAGAGAAAAAGGAGGAAATCCTCGCGCCCGGCCTACAATAGCGTTTCATTAACTCAAAAACAGCGTTCCACTGAAAAATAAATAGCACCATTCCACCGCGCCCTAATTCCATACCCCTTGACAAAAAATTTCAGATCGAGATGGAGGCAGTGCGGCACATCTCGTCTCTCTCTCCATCAGATCTTGGACCCCAGGCCGGCAACCAGCTAACTGCCTTGGGTAGCTTAGCTAGTAGCACATCGACGTCTTCCACCACCGCCAGAACCACCAAGTTTCGACGGCTCCCGTTGCTCCGGCCTCTAGACGCGCGTCTCTCGTAGTTTCCCCCACCAGGTATTAAATCCTCTCTCTCTCCTCCTTTGTACGCATGTGTATCAGTGTATGCTTATACTCGATTTGCCGATCCCCCATTTACAGTCCCTAATTTTCTCATTTCCCATATTGGGTTTTGTATTAGGAATTGTTGCCTTTGTCGGCTAGGGTTTGTGTGGTGAGTTCGGAAAGGATGTATACAAGGGAGTAACAGTTCCATTTCATCTCAGTATTCAAGTCATTTTGACCTCTATTTCGCAGCTGACCTCTATTTCGCCGCTGCCAATCGACGAACACCGGCACTGCCACCGTTGTCCCAATCTCGGTTTGACAAATCTCTCTCTCTCTTGCTCTCTGTGTGTGTGTGTGTGTGTTGAAATTGATAGGATAGAGATGGCAACGCCAAACCAAGATCTGCCTTTGAACACTAAATAAGTTGCAGTGTGACGATGGGAGTTGTTGCAACTTGCAAGTTGCCTATTTGAGCCCTAACAATGAAAGGGTCAAAGGTCTATTACATAAGGTTACAAGAATGTTAATCATTCAAATTGTGTAATCCATGATCTTCTAAACTAAACTCATGATATATAGAAAAAACCCTATATTATGTACTCTGGCAACCTTATTTAAAAAAAATTGTAATGAGATCTCTGTACACATAAGGCCCCATTTTTTAAGGACTCCAGATTCATAGCTTGGAATGCATTAGCAATACTGAAGGGTTACTATTTAGTGGCACCTTTATAAATATCTAGAGTTGGGGTACCCATAGTTGTAGATGGTAAATAAGAAGAATAATAGAACAGTAAGGGAGTATTATTATTATTTTTTAAATTGAGGGATGGCCACCGCCACCACTTGAACCCAACCCCGTCTTCCCCGCTCCCCCCCCCCCCCATTTGTTGAAACATGAATCAAGGACGTTTCCATGCACAAAAGGTAAAAGTGAGGCAGAAGAGAAGATGAAACATCTCCATTAAATAATTTCATCTTAATCTTATTTTTTATACCTTTGGTTTTCTGCAACCTTTGTAATAGCATGGTATCTTCCGTCTCTCTAACAATTGACTTAGTATTTTTATTGTTCCAACATCTCCACTTTCAAGATTATTCCCTTAATGAATGCCATTTCCTTGCATCACTTTGGAGAAATTGTGAAGTCCTTGCTTCTAAGGCACTACCAGTGGTCTTTCCTTTAAACACAGTTTTCTTGGTTAGGATTAAAAGACTTAGGTTCCTACTTTTGAGTAAAGGTTAGTCCTTCAATCTACATATTTGTGGTGGCGGTGGTATGGGTGGGTGGGAAGGTGTGTGGAAAATGACTTCCCTTGGTTTTTGGTTAAAAGAACTTCTTCACAAAAACAAGAATATCGGGTAGTTTTCTTTCTGGTAGCACAGGTTTTCATAGGAGTTAGTATTTTCACTTTTGAGGTGATATGTACTACACTTGCTACTTCTTTTGTATTTGCCACTCTTTTAGTGTACTTTTTCCTGGATGAATACAAATAATACCATTTCTGAATTTCCTATGTTATTGACAACATGATACTCCTCATGTGATCAAAGAACGTCAATGACCTCTCTGAAATGTACTTCAGGGTTTCTGTTGGTGTTTGTAGCTAACAGTTTGATAATGTGCTTCTTAGTTTCTCGCATTGAAGCAAGCAGCAGCGACTAACAACAATTCTTCAGGCAGCTAGATGTAAACACGGATATAATATGGTATTAGCAGCTACCCTAAACTTGGATGGAACACCTGACAGTGGTTATTTTACTCAGCCTCAGGTAATCTTGACATTTTTTCGGGAAAGGATATCCTCTGTGCTTGTTTATGCAAGAAGTCCTTGATTTGTTTTCCTGCGTGCTTATGCATTGAGGTTGTGGCATTTAAGATTTATGTGGAAGTGCATTGCAAAGAAGTAGAGTGTGATGTATCCCATTTTTTGAGTTCATACGGCGTAGTTATTTTCTATCCCCCTCCAATTTAGTTATAATGAACTTTTGAATAGCAAATAAGCTCTCACTCGACTAAAAGTTGTTCTCGTACACTTGATGTTGAATAAATTGCAATTAACCGATCCCTTTTTATCTTGTTCAAGGAAAGGTTTCCATCTTTCTCAAAGAACTTTCAGTTGTCGGAACTTGGAACCTAACTCTTTAAATGGAATGTTGTATTGTCATTTATGGAGTCTAACCTATTTGAAGTAGTGGGTTGATAAGATCTTTGTACTCAATTCAAATATAATTTGCTTGTAGAACCTTATTTTTTTAGTTTCATGAAATATATATTCGTTTAGCCCGCAATATTTTGTAAGAGTTAATTTTTTCTTTTATGCTATACAACATAATAATTGGATTGAATTCTATGTCCTTACTAGCTCTAATCAATTGATGGATTTTTGGGCCTAATCAATTGATGGATTTTTGGGCCTTGCCTTTTTCCTCTTAGTTTCTCCTGAATTTGCCTCAGATTTTTCTGACTCTCATTAACTCGTAGATATGCTACCCTGCCATGAATGCTTTATTTCTTGACTGAAAAGTATTGAAGCTTATTTTCTGGGAATAAGGTTTTCCTTATTTTATGTTAGATCATGCTTCAAGCAACAATAATGTTGCTTTCTAATAAATAGTTCTAAAAGTTAACGCAGTTACACATGTTGAAAGCTAGTGGATGTGTCATATCACCTATGGATTACCTTTTATAGTTTCTGTTTGCATGTGTAACTTGAATTGGTGTTATAGGTGTTCTGGACCCAACCTTCAATGGAGGCCATCGGTAATAATTTTATGGTTTGGGATCCTGCTTGTAGTACTCCATGGACTATTCTATTATGGCCCTTTAACTCATAAATCATAATAGACAGGACAATATATCGAGTGAAATTGACAGGAAACTAATTTTAAATAAGGATAAGGACTGGTGCAAGCTCTTATATGTCGGCATTCAGTGCACCTTCTGATGTGTACCATAGCCTTCAAATCATCTTTTGCATGCCTTAGGTGGACTTCTCACTACAACAAATAGGACTTTTAATAGCATAAGATTATAGCGTTTTTTCGGCCACGCTATAGTAAACCAAGCATTGATATAGCTTTTACGCTCCAAAACACTATGGAAAAAAACGTCAAAAAACTCGGACAACATTTACAGCGTGGTGTAGTCTCTTCCATAGCGTCTGAGAGAGAGAGGAAAAGAAGGCGCTGAAACTTCTCCTCATGTGATCAAAGAACGCCAATATTCTGTAGAGGGCTCAATTTGATTAATTCGTCTTGACTTTGGTGTATCTATATGTTCTTGTTCTTCGAATGCTTGAAATACATTTTCTTGTTATTTTGGCTCAATATCGTTGTTTAGAAACAAGGGTAAACGCAAAGAAAGAGAATATTAGGCTTTCTAATGCAACATGTTTTCTCTATTCCGAAATGAAAAAAGACCTCTGTTATTTTTTATACGAAAAAAACGTAGACAGGGAGAGAACAGAGTGAAGAAAGAAGTGGGTTTTAAGTGGCCTTGTGTGTACTCTAGTGTGGTTGTGAAAGAAGGCTTTGTAAAGCTTGAATCATGTGAAGGAAAATCAGAATTTTCAGTGCCCAGATAAGTTTATTCACTGCTGTATTTTCTGCTCTGTTTTGTGGCTGAAAATTGCATGTTTCTAGCTTGATATATTGCTGAAAATCTGATCTGTATTTGCTGCGTTTCTGCTGCGATTCTACTCAGTTTGTGACTGTTTTTTGGTGATATTTGTGTGTGCATTTGGGCCCTTATTTCCCCCAACAATTGTTTGTGCCCCATGGTTGGCTTCTATGGCAGCCAATGCCTCAATTTCTCTTTTCCGTCGGCTGATTTGCCCAATGAGTTGGATTGTTTGATCACTAGGGCTTGTGTGGATTTGTGGCCATGGAGGATCTATCAGAGATACATGAGAAGTGAGAACGCTACATGAATTAGCCACAAAGGTACCCCTATCAACCTCTCCTATTATAGCGTTCCACCAAATTTTGGGCGCCTAAAACCACACCAGACCTTGAAATTTTTTTCTGAAATCGTGGGCGCACTCTGATTTTCCTCTCTTTTCTTGCGAATAGGGTTTTGGCTTCTAATGGATGATCAAGCGTTCAGTCCTCCATTCAATCGTGAGTTGTCCTTTCTTGAGCAAGGGTTTCAATCGGGAGTTCTTCCATGATTTTTTTTTCTCCTCTCTTTTTATCGATCCGATTTAGCTAATACTCGATAAAAAAACCCTTTTTCTGCTCTATCCCTCCTTCCACGGAAAGAAGCTGAATAGCTGATTCCAATGGACCTTTACATCACCAGAATCGAGCTTTAGAAGAAAAAAAAAGCTCTTAAGAAATGATAGTTCTTTAGCCAATCCCAAAAAGGGTGTACGAAGGGGAAATGCTTCCATGTTGGAAGGTGTATCCTGTTTCGGACCAATGCGTGGAGATAATTATAGAAGGCAGAATTGTCTTGAAAATGTCTCTAAGTGCTTTGAAGATCAGTGTGCGCCATTACAAGTGGGAGAGTTAGACAGAAATGCCGATGTCTCAGAAACATCCATGGTGGACTCTATGTCTGGAGCGGAAATATCGCCAGATGATATTGTTGGAGACATAGGTCAGAAATAATTTTTGAAAACAAGAAAAGCTATTGCCCAGTAAGTTACTTTGGCTGAATTATTGCAATGTTCATTTGCTACAGCTAACAATACAGAGATGAGTGAATTGTTTTTATGTCCGTTCTGCTTTCGGTTTAATGAACTCTATGAGCTGATTTGACGTGTGGGTTCACAAGAAGTAGATAATCCTATTGATATTGCATCGTTGTTGTATCCTATTGATAATCCAATAGACTTGGGACAATGTTGGTTGAAATTAGAATGGCCTAAGTTTTCCATGGAATTGTGTGAAAAATAACAGTTGACTTGAAGTTTGGATTGAAACTCCAATCAGTCAAAACCATGTATTAAATTGCTATGATTGATCATACATTGTGGCTGGAAATTTTGCTGACATTGACAAACGACACCCTAGGCTGGAAATAGGTAGATATTGCTAAACATGTTATTAAGTGGTCTAATATGTCTGTGCACAAATGTTTTTGCTCCATCCATTGAAAATTTGGCTTTTGGTGCTTAATCCAACTCCAATGCTACTGTTTTGCAGTCAGCGAAAAGTTTTTGCGGTTCAAGTCTTTGTGTTGCATAGATTGATAAAGGTAAGCTGATCTTTCCTATTTAAAAGTTCTTAGTTTTTTAGGAGATGCTGCGGCATTTTCTTCTTGGTTTTAGACTTCCAATTCCTTGTTAATATGAAACAGGTGCAGAAATTGATTGCAGCGTCACCGGCACTCTTGCTCCAAAGTGAACTTCATCTGGGTAAGTCTTCGATCGAAGGCTTACCGACTAAGAAATTGCCCTCAGGGATCTACTAGAAGCACCACCACAATTATTGAGCAAACTGAAACCTCAGAAGCCCATCCATGACAAGGAATGTGCTGCGGAGAATGTTTGGGAAATGCCTCTTCTTCCTTATCTAAGTAATCAGTCCGACATAAAAGTTAATACCCGGAAGAAAGGGTATAAGCTCGGCAAAGAAGTAAGCTTCGAGTAAAGAAAATCTGCAGAATGAGATGGTTGGCCTAGTGCATGCATGATTCCATTTTGAGGAAAGTAGAATTACATTAGTTATTTTTCAATGAGTCCAATTAGTCAGGCTCTTTTGTATAAGTTTTTGATCGGAATTGTTTCCCAAGCTAATGTAATGAATCTTTATTCAATGGTTAAATTGTTTATTGTATATTGACATTTGGATATAGTTGGTATTGAATGGAATAAATTATTTTGTTTCTTAAATGAAATTACCATGATCTTATTTGAAAATACTAATATATTGGTATTTATAGAATTTTTTAAAAAAAAGCAAAAAATTGGATAATATAGCGTTCTTAGAACGCTGTAGAAACTTTACATTCTATAGCGTTTTTAAAACGCTGTCTAAAGTCCTCATTCTATAGCGTTTTTAAAACGTTGTCTTATGTCTAAGACTTGTAACATGTCTAAGACTTGTAACAGCATCGCCTAATACAGCGTTTGGAAAATGCTGTGTATATCATTCAATAGCGTTTTTCAAATGCTGTAAAATGCGATTTTTCTTGTAGTGCGTATATCTCACTTTTTATGAACTTCCGTATGCAGTTGATTTAATTCACATTCATTTGGTCATTGACTTTTTCCTCTTTTCTTTGTTATTTGCCATAGCAGTTCATGGGTTGGTTTTTTGCATTATGGAAAGTTCAGTTTCCACCAAAAAATTTAATTATGGGTTGGTTCTTTCTATTTATTTTGTTTGATTCCGGGGGTAGTTGTTGTTTGAGTTATTGTTATTCATGGCTATTTTGAGCATCCTTTCCCCAACCCCACCCCCCAATTCTGCATTGAAATGAAGTTTTTTCCTTAGTCTATTATGGGGATTGAAAGTCTTTCATTTTTCATTGGCTTTGAAAGAAGGGTTTGGTTTGTATTTTCAGACTTGCTATTGTCTCTATTGGATAAATCCATGGATACTTTTGTTGAAACACCATTACTTTTTAGTCATAATCGGATTCATAATCTTATGCATCTTATAATTGAACTAGAGAATGCCCGTGCCTGAAGGCATGGTGCAACACATTTTGAAGACAACGAAAGCTACTGGTCCAATTGAGCTTTGGATCTTTTCAAACAACTGTGTGTTACCATTGGCGTACTCAATGAACTTATGCAAAAGCTACTATCCTAATTTTTTCAAAATGTGCAAAGTATTACAATTTTTTCAAAGCTACTGATCCAAAGCTTAAGCTAAAGCTCGCCAATTTGGCCTGTTTACCCTGAAGTTCTGCTGTAATGTGATTTGTGCCCAATGAAGGAATAAATCTGGGCATATATTAAGATTCAAAAACCGTCACTTGCTAGTTCTAGTTCGGCAAATGCTACACAGAAAAAATAAAAACCATCGGAACACCAATGAAAATATAAAACGGTACACATATTAGTTCGACAAACCAAGAGATGCTCGGCAATTTGTTTGTAATGGTCAGACCTAATCAGTAAAGTTTGCACTTTGCTAGAGCATCGGAAGAGTAGTTTGCATTGGGCCTCAATATTAGCGCTAAAAGAGTGACCATTTTAAGTTACAGATAGATGTCGTGATCTTAAAATTATGTTTCAATTTTTTTTTACTCAATCTGCACAATTTAAAGTATTGTTTCACAACAACATGGACAGAAGCAAAATAAATTCATATAAAATAAAATAAGCATAGGTAAAATTTGTTGAAAATTCATAAATCACGCAATACGCGTACTGAAAATCCTATAAACTTAAATTGACTAAAATGTTATTGGACGATTCCACAATGCTTTAACAATGATGTTTTCACGATGATCTCATTGGTTTTTTGCCAATCCTCGACATTCCTGCATAAAGAAATCGAGAATTATTCGATTTATCACAATTTATGAACCAGTTTATGTAGAATTTAGGTGTGACAATGGAAGGAGAAGGACAACTTAGTACCTTTGGAAATGTACAAACATTCTTCTGACCAATCAACTTTTAACACGAAGGTTACCACATAGGCACAATGTTCATGGTACATAAGTTGTGGAGCAGGAATAATAAACACATATGCACGTCCATAAAATGTCGTGGTTGGGTGTAAACCGAAAGAAAATAATTTCTATATTCAATTAAAACAATGGAGTCACTCACCTCAATTCTTGTAGTCTCGGAAGTAGAGTTTGGTGATTTTCGGTGGTATGGTTGTATTTCCAAGCCAATTAAGCTTAAAAAATTATTTTCAAACACTGAAATTAGACAATTAAAGAAAGGGTTTTGGTTAAAAGGATAACTTCCAAGGAAAAAAATTATTTTTTAAAAAACCAAAAACCCTTTTGGGACAGTTTAAACTGTCACAATAAGTAACCAGTATTTTTTTCACATACTATCACTACAACAAAATACAGATAAAGTGGCATGTTCTAAGGGGCACTTTTTACTAAATGCCCCATTTGAGGGTTAACGGGGCAAAACAAATTTTATGCCCCAAAAAGTTGTTGGTAATGAGGCACTTTCAGTATACACCGTTTTGGTGAGTGAAAAAAATAATTAGTTTTTGGGTATTATTTTTTTGGGGTGAGTGAAAAAAATACTTTTAGTAAAACGTATTGAATTAGAAAACAAAACAAAATAAAAAGGGGAAAAAAAACTTCTTCATTTCAATCCTATAGAATGAACTTCTTCATTACCAATGTACTTTTGGATGGATCGGATTGAAACCCTCACCCTCCTTATATGTTCTCAAAAAAAAAAAATTTCAAACATTATACTCAGGACAGCCATCACTCTGATTTGAACCGAGCGTAATCAAAATTTTTTGGAGTTGAACTTAACAAATAGAACTGGACAAAAAAAACGTGAAGAACTGGAAAAAAAACTGAAGTAAAGAGCCATACCTGTGGTGAGGGAACTGGAGAGAGGGCGAGAGTCAGGGAGACGGAAAAGAAAACTGGAAAGAAAACGTTTAGGGAAAATCGTTAATTTGCTGGAGAAGAGGAAGAGATCGAAGAAGGAACTCGTATATTTGGGAAGATATTTTTGGTAAACGTAAATCATGCTATTAGATTGGAAATCATGGGATTTAGATTAAGAGTCATATTAGGATTAGGGAATGAAACTGGAAACAGGCCCCCTCTCTCTCTCTCTCTAGAAGAGCAACAGTCAGGGCTTTCTCCGGCGATTTCCTCCGCTCGGGGGAGGAGATGCCCCCCGGGCTTTTTTCCTCTACTCTTTTTTCTCTACACTACAACAAAAAACGCTTTTAATAGCATGCAAAAAACACTATAGTAGGTAATAGATAGCGTTCTAGAGAACGCCTTATTAGCCCATGCAATTAAAAGTCTTAACATTTCTATAGCGTTCATTGCCCGCTGTTAAAAACTTTCTATAGCGTTCATCGCCCGCTGTTAAAAAACTTTCTATAGCATTCATGGCCCGCTGTTGTATTTTGTACCTTTGATAGCATTTTTTGCTTGTTATGTTTTCTTTTTACAGCATGCAATGAATGCTATTAAAGGTAAACAATAGCGTTTTCTGAACATTATCTTAGCCAATTTTAGCTTCTTTTTTTTTTAAATACTACAAATGCAATATACTAGCATTTTCATAATCTGCATTCCATTCAATACCAAAGTACATCCAAACGTGATACAATTTCAATGCAAGATAAATAATTCAACCAAAGATTCATTACAATAGCTTGAAGAATATTTTTCCAGTACAAACTACATTTAAGAGTCAGACTAATTACACTCATAAAAAAATCACTAATGTAATCTCTCTTTCCAGAAAATAAAATCCAAAACTAGGCAGCCATCTCATTCAAGTACCCAATTCTTCGCCCATGGAGATGTTCTTTATTTGAAGCTTAAAATTTTGCCAAGTTTACACCCTTTTGCTCCCGACGGCGAACACATACCTGTAAATATAGAACTATTCAAAGTAACCCAATAGATATAGTAAAAATTATTAACGAGAAAAACAACTTTAAAGCAACATAATGTTTGCAGTTAGAAAAACAAGAATATGATGGATAATTGTTAGTAGGAACCAAGAACAATCTCAGAAGCAACCATACCATGACAAAATGGCGAACGACATATACCAATCCGTGTGCGATTGTGGAACATAACTATTCATGTGAGAAAACTACGTAAAAAGCTGGAACTTCAACCACACGCATTTAACTACCAGCCAAGCCACTTAGCTATTCAAACACATACATTATTGATCAATGGTGGCAGACAATGAGCATAGTGCTCTTGCAAAAGATAAATGACACCGGTATCACTAATCATCCCCGTTAACCAAATGGCTTAGAGTTTTGTGCGCGTGTCGACTTACACACAGTGGACGAGAGCAGTTCACATTAACCTATTGGGATATAGTCATTCACTATCATCAATGTTCAGATCCACATTACACCAGCACCCTCTAAGTTGCATTTGAACGACGAGGGATGACAGAGTAGTTGTTGGAGCAGGCACGTAGAAAGGGATATATCCTGGAGTCTAACTAATGTCTAAACAGGATCATCTGATTCTGGAACTAGAAAAATGAAACTTAAAAGACCAAGACTTCCCTTACTTAGTTACCATAGCTATATGCTTAACACATGCAAGTCGAGTCTTCTTATTCACAATTGCGGTCAGTCTTGCTACTCAGTTCAACTCGGTCAATGTGAATAAGGGAGTAGTTCTTTGTAGAATAACTCTCAAGTGGCTACTTCTTTTGCTTTAGACCTCAGAAAGCCTTTACATAGAAGAGGTTTCTTTCTAGGCTTAGGAGCGAAGGAACCTAAGCCACTTGAGAGTTATTCTGCAAAGAACTACTCCCTTATTCGCATTGACGGAGTTGAACTGAGAATCATCTCCACAAAGAGGAGGAAAAATGAAAATAGCCTTACTTTGTCCAAGAGATGAGCGTTGTCAGGGGAGGACGACATCTGACATCAAATTTCATGCATGCATCTGCCAAATACTTGTTAGCTTCATCACTTAAAAGATCCTTGGGAATGCTTAGATTAGCCATTTTCTCCAACTCTTCGATCATATCAATCATCCTGCACATGGTAAAAAGTAGATATAGTTTGCTAGGTGTGATTTTCACTGTGAAATGATATAAAGATTTCCTGAGTCACTTGAAAAGTTAAACCCAGCATTGCCTACATCTAGAGACCTGAAAGGGGGAGTAAAATTGATCTCAATCGGGTCACTCTCTAACCCTCCAAGAAATCTAAAAGGAAAACATACTTTCTTGAAAATTAATGCCGTAAGAAAAGCACTGCATGTTGACATCACAAAATTTGTAACTTACCGCTCAACATTTTCTCTATGAGCTCCATCAAATCATTATAGTCAGCAAAAGCCATATAAAACTCACATGTAGTGAACTCAGGATTATGTGTCAAGTCAATTCCTTCATTCCTAAATTGTTTTCTATCTCATAAACATGGTCCAGTCCACCAACAACTAGCTCCTTAAGATATAATTCAGGTACAATCCGCATATATAGCTTCATGTTCAAGTCATTGTGGTGGGTCACAAAAGGACGGGCAGCTGCTCCCCTAGCAATCATGTTCATCATTGGTGTTTCAACCTTTAACATAAGGAAATCGCATGATGAATGAAAGAAAGAAATGCAACCGAGGAAAGAAGAAAGTGATGCCATCAAAACAAGAAGATCCAGGACAACTGGAGAAGCATCTTACCTCCAAGAAACCAAGATTGTTGATGCTCAGCTCAATGGCATGAACAATCGTGGGTAAATGCTCAGCTTTCCCCCTTTAGTTCTCCCTAAAATAAGGGAGGAAAGTTATTGGGAAAAATCACACAACTAGTACTAAGCTCTATTGCAAGGTTTAAATTGTATCTACAGCAACATCTAATCATGGACACCCCTAACAGCAATAAGTACTGACCCGACAAAAGAAAGACAACTCCCCCACACAGAAAGAAAACCTATAAAACACAACTCTGCTCACCAAGCACTTGTTCCCAACAAAAACAACTCCCCCACACCTTCTCCAAAAACTTCAAAGAATGAATGGTTGTCGAGAAATTGTTCTAAGTTAGCTAGACTTATTTATATAGGCTTTATCCCAGTGGGATAGCAGGAAATGGCCTATTAAAGAGGTCGACACCTCTTTACATCCCGCACTGGAATCTTGTAATCAAGATGGAATGTTGAAGAGATCTCTTTCATAAAGCAGATTTCTTCTAGTAAAAAGATATTCTCATCAATTTAGTCCTATTCACAATAGCTAAATCCATAATACGTCGCTATCTACTAAATCAAGCAGATTTCATCTTGCAAAAGTCCTGTTTATATTACCTCTTTCTTGACATCGGCATAACCAAAATGGGGAAAATAAATATAGCTTCCAATTGATCCTCTTTCTCCTCCAACAGCTCTGTAGAATGCTCCTCTTCCATGATAGTCAGGGAGCTTCCAAGTCTGCTTCTCAATGGAGTATGTTACCAATTAGATTGTTATAGTAGTAAGCAAATAGTGGGAAGCTAGGGAACTAGTTAGAATCGTCACATAACTAATGATAGCCCTTAAACCAAGATCATTAAGAAAAAAGAGTCCATCCAACTTGAAGATTCCAACTTCAACACAATTATCTAAGCAAAATGAAGGATAACAGTTGGTAAACCATATATGCCAAACCACTCATCGTTGAGAGTCCAAGATAAAACTCCGCTCTGGTCAAGGGTATTGGGCATACTGCATGGTTCAAATGCCAAGCAGCCAAACTAATCCCAATTTAATTCATTAGTGTAATCTAAGTTTGATCCTATAATAAGTCCAATTACTCAATCAACAAGAGTGCGGGGCTCTAGATCTTTCGGCAGCAAATATGTGAATTTGAGAATTAAATAAGCCATATGCCCGCATCTAACTATGTTGACACCTTGTGATTATCTATTAAGGGGCTAAACCACAGGGTAAAAGGGCATTGGTGCTTGACAACATAGGGATAAATCTAAGTTGGTTCAACAAATTGATACGTGAAAAGGTTTCTTCTTACGTGATAAAGGAAGGTTTTCATGCTCCAATTGGTGACAGACAATAACTACACCCATACCCATCTCTCTGTGTTTTTTTTAAAGAAGTTAAAAGGAATATAATTCATTTCACCAGTACAAGCATGCTTTTTTTTGCAATAGGAAAATATGAAAACATGTTTGGGTAATTTGGATCCCAAGAGTACAAGAATGTTTTGTTTTGTTTTTTCCAGTAATGTCTTCCATTTCTACCTTGTTAGTTGTCAGCAAGATATGGGTACCTCGAAGTTGAGAACAAAGTTAGACATTTACGACACAAAGCATCTTAACATTGAAGATTAACAACAGATTTCCTTACGCAAATAAACCATAGATCTCGAAAATACAGTCTACGTTAGATCAAACAATATTTTAAAGTCATTTTAGGCTGGAACAATAATGAAAGAAAGCAATAAAAGGCTTGAATTCCAATAGTTTTGGTCTTCTACTTGCATCTGTGGCCACGATTCAGGGAGGTAAAGAGAGCACTAAAATCAAGGAAAGCAACGCACGACTAGCCATGAAATGCAGGAAACAATGCAGATTAATTCTGTAAAATGGGTAAACATTTGGTCAAACTAAAAAAAATGTAAACATATATCATACAAGGGTAAAATCATGACTAGAACAGTTTTTGAAGGACATACTCTAGGTGCCACTGTAGTGACGAATGCGGGACACGGGCATAGGTGGATAAGGTATTACTTACAAAAGATCCAATGAAATTCTCAAAAACCTTTGATTACAAGAAATGAAGGTCACAAAAGAAGCAATCCTAAAAAAATTGCATATGATTTCATCGATAAGAAGTCCAGCCAGTCTATAACATCAGGATAATTTACCTTGAAGTAGGATAACCAATTATCTTCACAGGATAATTACCATGGCCATCAATACTATAAAATAATACCAAATGCAATGGTAATGTATGATGTTCATATATGCAAACTAAAACTATGCATAGCCCTAAAACTATTTCCAGACCATTGAGTCAAAAACTCCAAATTCCACTATCAAACAGATCAAAGTTAACCCTAGACCACGAAATCACAAGATTTGTTTGTATTCTCGTACCTGTGTAGGAAGATGAGGGTGGTGAACAGTCATGTCCAGCGAGACAACGTCTAAATAGCAGAAAAACAAAAAGGGCCATTCGTCCATCACATGGCATACATTGGTTTGATTGCCCCAAGGGCCATTATTTTCCAAAACTTCTCCCTAACCCCACCCAATCACCCACACGCACAAAATCCCCAATGTCATTGGAATGAATCAACACAAAGCCCAAATAACGAATAATTTGATATGAAACCCTAGCCTTGTATTTGGGCAAGAATTAAGGAAAAAATCAAATCAAACCTTGTGAAGACTCTCCAAACTGACTGGGCTTTGATTTTCCCTGACAACTGATTCAGAATGGGGAAGAATAAGAAAGATGAAAATCAAGAGATTAGTAGGAAACAAAAGTTAATCAATTGGATAGCAAAAGAAATACAAAACATAGAACAAACCTGCAACTGAAGATTAAAACCCTAGAACCAGAAGATCGATCCCTTAACTATCTACCGGAGGTCTAGAGCTCTGAACAACTACCGAAATCTACACCAGTTGGCAAGAAACGAATGAGAAATCTAGTGTAAAATATGATTTTAATCAAAATCAAACCTAACCTTCAGCTGCAGTCGCCGGAATTCTGAGACTGTTGAGGCCGAACTGTGGCAGATCATAACAATTACTGGAGATACCTCTCCACGACATCGGCGGCAGCTGTACCATCGGAGAACACCGGGGGTCCACCAGATCTGAACCGGACAGGACACCTCCATTTCCGACCAGCAGCTGCCCTCCGCCGTGCATAGCTAGAGCAGTGGACTAGCTGAGATCGGTGATTCCGTTTGGTGAAAAGGACCCACTAGCAATGAGCTCTGGATTATCTCCGTGAGGATGAGAAACAAGAAAACCAAGCCGAGACACCGTGTACAGCCTCGATTACCTCCGCGGTGTGCAGCACGATAGTACCTGTTTTGGGTTTCTGGGAAACCCAGCCGATTTGAGCCTCCTTCTACGGCCATGGCCACAATCGTGCAAAACTTGGCGGAACCGATTCGAATTTTCAGCAAGGGGAGGGCGCGAAGGGTTAGCACCTATGCTTTTCGTTGAACGCTACTAAAGAGTTGAATGAAACGCTATAGTAGTTTAGGCGCGAGGGTTTCCTCCGCTCCTTCTCGCTGAACGCTATATTTGCTTTTCTATCACAGCATTTTTAAAAAAACGCTATTAATGCTATTAAAAGGCATAATTGTTGTAGTGCTATTTTCCTCCTTCTCCTCTTTCTCTTCTGCCTTTCCTAGCTCCTTTTCCGTTTTGCCTTGGATCGTCTTCGGCGTTTCTGTTGGGTTCGCCGGTTTGTTGGCCTAACAGCTTGTCGATCTCTCCGGCCTGGCTCCCACCTACTTCCTATTGTTGGATGGGTTCGGTCTCTGCTTAACGGCGAAGTGGAGCTGCGGATCTTGTCCCTGCTGTTATTGCTTCGGTGATGGCTGTAGGTGTGGGGATTTGGTCGGGGTGGCGACTGGTGGTTGTGGAGGAGGTTAGGGCTTTTCTTTTTTTGCAGGTTTCCAGTGGTTGCTTGGGATTTTTGGGGGTTTCGACGGCAAAAAGGGAGATGGGTACAGGGGTATTGCGGTTGGTGAGGATTTTGGGGGTTTCGGTTGCTTGGGATTTTGGGGGTTTTGGGGGTCGCTGCTTGTGGTTTCATTGTGGGTGTTGGTGAGGATATGGGTTGGAATGGTGGTAGCAGGGCGAAGGCAGCTAGGCGGCAGTAACTTTTCGACTCCTGGTTCGTGGGTGGTGGCAGTAGGCGGTGTCCCGATGCTGATTGGTACCACTGTGGTCGGTTGGCTCAGATCATTTATGGGAGCCGAATCGACGGTGTCTCGGTGGTCGTCGTTGGGTCTCTGGCTGCGAACGGGGGCTTTTGGCGGAGGGCTTGTCTACTGTCGTTGGTGGTTTTGATCCGGGGCTCGTCTGTCGGTGCTGGGGTTGTGGGTCGGCGATCTGGATCCAGGTGAGTTGGGGTTTGATGTGTTGGCTTGGCCTATGTACCCTATGGGCTTTGCCGTTGGGGGCAGGGCCTATGTTTCCTACGGGCCTCGCCTAAAGTGGTGTTTTGGTGACGGGATGGCTGGTGGTGGTGGCTTCTGGTGGTGTGATGACTGGAGTGGGTGGCAGCGTTGGATGTAGGCGGCGATTGGTTTATGCTGTAGGGTTTTTGGTGTGGCTGTGGGCAGACTAATTTGGGTTTAGTTTGTTTGGGTCAGACCCATTTGATGATTTGTGATTGTATCTCTTGGGGCCTGGCCCATATTGGGTGTGTTTGGACTTGTCCAAACAGTTTTTTTTATCCAACCCTTGGTTGGATTTCCCTTCCCTTCCCCCATCTTGATGTACCCTTTGTCAAGATTTCTGAATAAAATTTTATTGCCTATAAAAAAAAAAAAAGGGAATGAAACTGATTAGTGATAGTGATTGAAGGAATTGGGATCTGGTGGGGTTTCAAAATAAAGTCCTATAAGATTAGGGAAATAAGGAAACAAAATTAGTTTGAAATTAAGATTTTTGATTTTAAGGGTTTAAATGATATAATTATTCATGTTGAAATCAATCTGTTTTCTTTACGATAATTGTTTCCTTAGCTGATGACCGAAATCAATCAATCAATTAAGTCCTATAATTGTTTCATTCCCATGCTTTCATTTGATGACCGAATAATTGTTTCCATAATACGGAGTATTAATAAGAATGGAGGTTTCCAAATTATATTTCCAAATTAGGCACAAGAATGTGTGTTTGGGAATGCTCAAAAAATGTTAAGTATTTACGGGCATGCCATTTTGTAGAATGGAGGGCGGAAATTTATGCAAAAGAAGGAGATAAATCTGAAGCATTGGTTGTCTTTTAGATTCAAACACTTCCCTGTCTTATTATATAGATTGATCATGTGTAAAAGTGATGCGTGGGTAATTTTTTATCAATTTTGGTCATTTTGAACCCACATTGGCTGGAAAGGTAAAATTCATAATGATGCTTCAAGTCTTTCGGGTATCATTTTCCATTCCCGTATGCCTTTTACTGCATATATCCAATTAAAGAATCAGGATAACTCTGAATTTTATGAGATTTTACGTGCGTTTAATTTGTGCATGTACAAGTTAGGAATTAATAAATTAATTTTCCTTTATTTGCCGAATCAAGTAATTAGTAATTAACCAGATCCATGAATATGTTTTTTCACAATTAGTATTGTTGGACAGGGATTGAGATATTGCAAACGAGCCCACTATTAGTTTGCCAATGTTGATTGTTTGAGTGGTGCCATCAGACATGGGCATGCCCTAGTATTGATATACATAATCTAACTGGAAATGAAATTAAAAAGAAAGATAATTGACAGAAAATCCTATCTTTATGGTTATTGGAACATGAGTCCGTTCCCAATTGTTGTAGTAAGGAGAATTTCGCAGGGCTAATAGGCCTCTTTTTTTTTTTCGAACGGCGAAAAGAAATTTTATTAATCTTTTAAAGATTACAAAGACTAAAAGGACAAGAAAGAAGGCAACAAATGTAATAGGCCATTAATTTCACGTAAAAGGCTCACTCTTTCTTTTTTGGGACGCACTTGTGTTTATTTTTTGACTTGTTCAATTTTCTTCCTTGACCCACAGTCTAATTTTGAGTGTGGTTGTCTATGGACATGAATTTGGATTGTAAATGCATGATACTTATACTTTTATTCAATATTGTAAGGACAATTTTGCTAGTATCTGAATTCTTATTTTTGCTAGCATATATGAATTCAAATTAAAGTTTTGATTTGTTTGGATAATTTTGCTAGTGTTATGAATAATGAATATTAGGGAATTGTATGAAACGAATGAGAATAGATTTACCAGCAGAAAGGAAAAGTACGACTATACGAGCACAAACCCAACGAAAGGAGAGACGAAATGAATTTCTAGACTCGCAGATTTATCAAAATCAAGTTTGTAAAAAGAACCTAATTCGAATTATGTATAATCAATCAATGGCTGAATAAGAGAAACGTTCTACTTATGATCATCACAAATTGAATTATAATCAAATTGATTTGGGTCGTTTATTACTAACTGTTAGTAATTAACAATTACACAATTCGAATAATTTTGAATTCGTCTCATCATAAATGGCAATGTAATAAAGCACCAAGCCTTATTCATCCATAATGAAATGAATCTGTTCATAAAATCAAACAAAAAAAGTTATCAAAAAAATGACTTAGATAATTGAGTCATCCGATCTTTCTCACCGTGCGTTCTTCTTTTTGTTTGCCGTGCAATAATTTCATCAACATTATCAGGCTGACCCTGTTCTTGTCATTTTGGGCATCGCATAAGTTTCTTGAAACGGAAGTAGCAATTGGTGGTGCTGTATGGTGGGGGCATGGATGTTGTGCTGATCAAGGTTTCGTTCGGTGGTCTTTGGTATGTCTCGACTGCCCTTGTGGCAAATGTAGCGGAGACAATGAGGGTTTTGATCGGCGTTTTTGGATGGCTGGACTTAGAGGTGTGACTATTTTTTGCTTGTAGGTTTTACTTTTGTTTTTGTTTGCTATTTTTTGTCGATTTTCTTCCCTTGGGTGGGACTTTCCTTCACTCCTTGTGGGTTTTTTGTAGTGGATTTTCTATGTCGTCTTGATGGCTTTTCGTGGTCAGAAATGAGTTTTGTCTGTGTGATGTCCTTCTTGAATGTTCGTTTATGAGTTTAGGCCTCCTTTGTGGTTGGTTTTTCTCCCTCCTTGGGGGTGGCTATCCGTTATTCTTGATATATGATTTTTGTATCAATGAAAATACCGCTAAACTTTGACCAAAAAAAAAAAATGTCGAGTTAATATTAAAATTTATTACTTCATTTTTTTAGTGTGTTTTCTCAATAATGCCTCCAAGAATTGCAATTTTCAAAAATTATTCAAACAAATGTAATTTTCGTGCATTTGTTTGAATAATTTTTGTGCACCTATACCCTTTTTTTCTGTTTTGTCAGCATTTTATACATCAATGGATCGTGTCACAGGAAAATTGGTGTGTTACAATCGAAGGTGGTTCAACTTCAGTTCATAAATTCGAATCAAACCTCTCCCTTGAAATCACTTAAGAGTAAAATCAGGTGGGTTAGAAGCCATATCTCCGAGTGGTTACTTTTACCAATATTTACAGGGGAGAATAATAGGCAGCAGGTCAATGTGAATTTTTTCTAAGAATATATTTTGTATTATTTTTTAGTTTTCATTTTATGGATGAAGCAGCTTAAAATAAAATGTTTTTTCAAGCTGGCCCCGTTTTGTCTTCCTGTTCCCGTCCAGCCCCAGCTGCCCCACCCAATGTCAAATCCTACCCATGTAAGCCCTCTTTTAAGTGAGGTACCCAAAATACCCCCAATATCCTCGCCTCTCCCATGAACACAATGCGTTGGAACGCTTCTAAAAGTCACGATCTTCTGCTCGAACAGATTAACCGAGGCGGGAGTCTTGATCTGAGATGCGAGGCTCGCCGGCAACTTCCAATCGACACCCGGCAAGGATGCGATTGTTCCTTTTCCCGGTGAACTCTACTCTGGCGACGAGTTTCGGTGCAAGCGAGACCAAGTCGGAGTGGTGGTGGTTCGTGAATGCCTTGAACTCCATTCAGATCCAGCCTCTAGATGCTTCTTCACCGCCAGCGGCAGATGCGGGGACGAATCCGGACTTACTGTTCGGTTTGGATAAAAAACGTGCGTCGTCCGCTGTCGCACATTCGTTCAGCGGTACAGAGCCATGCCAGAAAAGAAAGAAACTTAAAACAAAATTACTTTCCTGCAATTGACTTAAAGAATGGAGTAAATTGTGCATATGGTTGGGTTTTTTTTTTTTCCTGGGTATCGTAGAGAGAGATGAAGAGAAAAGAGTTTGGCCAAGTTCTATTGGCCACCGAAAGCAAAGAAGAATTTAGGTGTGAATTCATAATTTGGGGATGTGAAAAATGTAGATGAGATGTGAATTTTGTCTTTTTTTAAAGGCATGAATTCGTCATTTGGATGCTAATTGTCTTTTCCAAATGTGTGAATTCTACGTTGGGTGCGAATTGTCTTTTTTCAAAGATTTGAATTTTCAGGGTGTGAATAATGCAAAAACGTAAATTTTAGAGGTGTGAATTCAAGAGGATGTAAATTCTACAAATGGATGTGAATTCGGGAGATGTAAATTCTTGTAAAGGGGCGTGAATTCTTGGGATGTTAAATTTCGGGGGTGTGAATTCTTCAGAATGATGTGAATTCTAGGAATGTAAAAAATAACAATGGCAACCGAAGAAAAAGTCTCAACAATATATAATTAAAGGGAGTTTTTCTCTGAAATCATTGTGCGCGTGTGTGGTGTCACTCATAGTCCTAACAATTAGTATCAAAGTGGGGTTGAAAAAGAGGGTCACCGGAAAAACTACAGGTTCGATTTCTAAAAAAAAAGTTGCTCACAAACCTCGTGTTTTGTCACCCAAGGAGGTCGCATGGGCCATTCGATCGCAGCGGGCGGAGTCGGCGACGAGTGAAGAGACTGTTTTGAAAAGCCCGAGGTCGTGGATGATTGAAAACGAGTTTTGAGCACTGGGTTGTGTTCATCTCGAGGAGACGATCAGGAATTGGGGTAGCACGTCGCCGGAGGAGCTCGGAGGTGGCGGCAATGGCTGGTCAAGGGCGGCGGAATGGCGGCGAGTACATTTTTTAAAAAGCCCGCACTTGTAGTTCCTTGGATTGAAGTTTGGAGCACAGGGTTAGATGCGACATGGAGAGACGACCTCGGGTGTGCTTGGAAAGTCGCCGGAGATGACTGGAAGAGGCTGCATGCGCCGGTCAAAGGTGACACGTATAAAAGCGCGTCAGATGCAGTCGCGCGCGAGTGGCGAGCGCTCAGGTCAGTTTTTTCTCCCTTTTCTCTTCCCGGTGCTACGTGGAAAAAGGAGGGAAAAAAAGAGAGGCATCACATGCAGCTGTCAGTGGGTTGAAATGATTCAGTGTTGCAGGGCCATTTGGAGCACGCCACATCATCAGCCCATGAGGATGCCACATCAGCGCCACATGGCGATGAGCCAGCAGCCACGTGGCATCATGTCATCGGCCACAACATCAATGGGGACCCGTTTTGGGTGCCACATCATCAATCAATGATGACGTGACTGGTTAACGGTCAAACTGCCTGGTCAAATAGGAATATCCTGGAAATATTTCAGATTTGTTTTTCATACTTTTCGAAGCCGTTCGGACTCTGTTTTTCGTGAGTGAGTAGTCAATTTTGACTATCTCGACGTTCCGGATCTAACCGTGCATTCTATTTTCTGATTGGAGGCTCCTAGGCTGAGGCTAATGTTAGTTGAGAAGGAATCAGAAGTTTAGAGACCGGTTCGGGTTGTAAGGAGGCTTGGTGCGGCATAGGGATTAGTTTCAGACGGCCAGGGGAGGTCATGATCAGTTGTGGGAGACCTAGTGAGTAAGGATACATTCTTTCGAGTGTTGCATCCCGATTTGAGGGGTGCTGGAGAGCTCATCTGGTAATGACATAGGCACTTACTGGGGGCGACATATTGGAGATCAAGGGTTGCAAAGAAAAGCTTGGAGTGGAACAAGGATGGACCGAGTGGCAGGAGAAGACCTAAGAGTGGCAGGAGGCCTTAGGAGTGGCGGATGTGATGAAGACCTATCGTCGGGAGTTGCAGCTGTGATTCGGGCTACATGAGGATGATGATGGGCAATCGATACATGCTTGTGGAGAGTACAGACAAATGGAGCTGATGTTTGGTACTAGACAAGTAGTATGAGTTTTTGGTGACAGTGAACAAGTGAAGCAATAGTTGCGGAGACACAGGAAGGGCACTGGAGTACGAGGAGTCATGACCTGAGATGTACAGGAGTGTCGGTTACCGAATCAATTGTGTATGGAATAGTCTGCAAACGGCGGGCAACTGGTTGTTTGGGAGATAT
Source organism: Rhododendron kiyosumense (assembly GCA_019656275.1). Taxonomy (NCBI): domain Eukaryota; kingdom Viridiplantae; phylum Streptophyta; class Magnoliopsida; order Ericales; family Ericaceae; genus Rhododendron; species Rhododendron kiyosumense. Next base: position 57,698 of record BPLS01028892.1, on the reverse strand, counting down.
TCAAGAGAGCTCTGGATAGAGGAATGGAGATGGAGACCAAACGATGCATCGCTGGGATCTCTTCCTTTGTGGATATTGTGACTGGATTTTCTCCAGGATGTGCGGATAAGGAGAGATGGAGTCACGGATCGTGTCCTGTGAGGATGCGAGCACTCCGGTCAAGGGGGCGCTTAATATCGACGAAAAAGTCTGTTTTACAGCTGAACAGCGTCGTAGGTTTAGCCTCGGAAGATCTAGTCTTGCAAAGAGACATTCAGTCAAGCAGGAGTACTTCGGTGAGCGAATGCTGGCAGCTAGACTTGGAGTGACATAGGCGCTTTGCTAGAGAGGCTGGATGGATGCAACGATTACCCACTTTGGGTAGAGGGGGTGATTGTTGGGGTCCACCCATAGTGGTGGGGTTATTTTGTGTAACACCCTTAGTGTTGGGTGTTGAGCGTATTTACCCTTGAAATCCCTTATATATAGTTATAAACCCTATTAGGGTTAGTGTGTGACATAATGTGAGGGAGAGGGTGAGGCAAGCGTGGAGGGCCGGGTTGTGGCCTCTCGGAGAGGAACCGGCGTGTGGTTCCCGGAGAGTTTTTTCATCTTTATTGTACATTGTGTGAATATATAATCAAATGGAATTTTTCTCTGGAATCACTGTGTGTGTTTGTGTGTGTGGTGTCCCTCACGGTCCTAACAGGCAAAATAGTAAAAACATCTATGAAAAGAGTCTTCACAGAAGAGCATCAACAAAAAAAGATTAACATGGAACCCCTTCAAAAAATGGGACCGACTTGTCATTTGCCGTTAAAATAAAGGGACTTTGTACAATGGTAGGGGCAATATTACGATATTAGTGGGGTCAAATTTATTAGTAGTTGAGTTTCGAACCTCTAACATTGATACATTTTTCAAGAAATGGGGTGGGACCAAGTGTTGCTCCGCCCATGGAAACTGGTTATGTTGGCATGAGATTACTAATGTTACTAAATCTTTGGAACCTTCCTATTAGAATTATGCGAACTCCCCCTCATTAGAGTTTTGATTCTTTCTTGCAGATTGTTGTAAGTTTCCCATGTATTGGTTACCTTTGTTTCTGGGTTTTCCCTCTGGTTTTCTTGGTTGTTGGTTATAAAATGCATCAATTACAAAAAAAAAAAAAAATGTTACTAAATCTTAGTTGTAATTCTCTCTCTCCCTCCTGAATCCTAGCCGCACATCTATCTTTCTTCTTCCTTCAACTCCTCCAAGGATTTCACGACCCCATGCCAAAACGGTGATGGAAGGGGAGCGTCATGATATTAGTTCTCAATCTCCTTGGTTTCTATTTCTCGTGTCTCTTTAGATTAACGACTTGTTGTATGATTTATGAGAGTTTTGTCTTTTTTTGTTAGATTTTTGTCCTTCTTTTCGTCTTTAAGTGAAATTACATCTACAGATCAGTTTCTTTTAGATGATGTTTCACAATTGCATCCGTTTCATCAATGCTTTACTACCCCGACGAGATGTTTTTGCTAGAGCAACTCATGATGATTTGTCAGATCTGTAATTTTGGGAGTTTTTGGTGCGTTCATACTTGGTTGGAATTTATCTGATTATTTGTATATTTGTTGTCTTTTTTCTTGATTAACACTTTATTTCTTTTTCAGACTGCAAGAAAAGTGTGTCAAGCAATGCCTAGATTATTAGTTAGACGATTAGTTTGACTTTGTTCAAAATATTTGTGATGATTTTCGTATTGTAAGTACCGTGAGGCTTATATCAATACAATTTCTCACTTTTGTCACAAAAAAAATCTTGGGTGTAAAACCAATTTTATGCGCCGAATTGCTACACGTGTGTAAACAACCCAGGAGTCTGCTGTCCCTTAGGCAGTCAAATTGAATAGCATGGGTCAACACACATGCTATTCCCTAAGGGACTGCTGCAGGCTCCCCAATTTGACTGCCTATTTTATGCCTGCGTGTATAAAACTTACTCCCTCCGTCTATTTTTAAGTATTCAGCTTCGTAACTCCAACTTATTAATGAGACATCATCATTACACATTTCACATAAACTTTTCTCTCTACTCTTCCTACTTACCTTCTATGAAAATATTATCGTTATACTTTTATTCACTAACTTTTCAAAATGGAATCTACTTTTAGGGGTAAAATGAAAAATGCATCAATTTTTACCTACTGACTTTACAAAATGAACACTTATTAAGGGACAACTCAAAATGAAATACTGAACTCTAAAAAATGGACGGATGGAGTACTAATAAGAAAGATTCATGAAAGTAGAAAGACGAAGATAGAGTTGGCACGATCCATGCACCCTTTGGTAATACCACCAACTTATTTAATAGTAAAAGTTTTTTCCCCCACTTTATTTAGTTCTTCCAACAGTAAACTACTGGCTAGATGGGCATATATAGATATATATGGATCCATGTATGTGTCATGGGTACCAAGAACATCCATGCATATATGCATGGAAGGACTGCATAATGGTAAAATGGTTAACTAAGCAAGACGATAGAGGTTAGGTTTATTACGTACTGTACTTAATTACTATTAATACAGTACAGTAAAAATTGTAGTATCTCCTCAGCAGGGATAATGGCAGATACAACCGAAGCCATAATCGGGGTCTTCTTGGCAACATCCTTTAGCGGCGCTTCCTTTTCTTCTGTTACATGCAAATTCGCAATTCCCACGGAAAAAGCACGTATCTTTCAAGAGGGGAATCTTGCATATTTTTGTTCACCGTCTTCGTCACTACTTCTACTTCTTGATGATGATCAGCACTACTATCGCCACAATTACCGTCTGCATTACAATTAATCGATTTAGAAAATGAACAAATATAACTGTTATAACTAGACATGATAGACCTCAAAACCGGCTGCACATGAGAGGCCGGGATGCATGCTAGTGGCGTAGCCAGAAAACTATATGCCACTAGCAAACTATGTAAATGTGGACACCTTTAAACACATTTCAACCATAAAATTTCTTTTTAAGCAACGTTAAAACATTTGTGCTAAGAATTGAAAAACCTAACATAAATTTTTAATATATTAAATTACATAGAATATAAAAACAATCAAATTACTTGAATTGTCTGAGCGGATCAAGTCTAAGAGCAATTCAATACACAATATTTAGCATTATTGCTCCCATTGTTAATAATTGCTAAAGTATAAAACATATAACTCATGGTTTAGGCATTTTTGAATTTAGGACATTATACATTAGAGAGTTTCAAATAGTAAATGGCAGCTATTTTTCACATTAGACATCTCATTTCGCCGGTATAATAACAATGTTCAAATATGTGGAAAAGAAATTGAGAATGAAATGATATTCGACTTGAGAAAATACAATTAACTAGAGAAAATACAAAATATACATTTTAAAATCTTAAATTTAAAAAAACGAAAGAAATTGAGTGGGAGCGCGTGCCCACACTCGTCCTATTCTCCCTCCGCTACTGATGCATGCATTCTAAGGAATACAATTCCTTTTTGAAAAGCTAAGGAATACAATTCTACAAATGGGTGATAAATATTACTCACTCTATCCCAAAATGTTGTGCATGTTTTCTTTTTTGGACATTTCAAAAAATTATCTATATCTTTTAATGTATAATATTTTGTATAATTAATATAGAATTTTGTTTGATAGATCTCAATTAATTCTTTTATAAAAAGATTTTGGAATCATAAAAAATATTATATATTATAAGATATAAACAATTTTTTGTAAAGTTTCAAAAAAGAAATAAGCACAACAAATTAGGACAGAGGGGGTAACTACTTAGTATAATGTTACTCCTATGTCAATAGCTTGAAACTTTTGGGTTGAATATAATTAAATTTTCTAGAATGACCTTGGAAAATCTTCTCCGATGTAGAAGAATTAATATAAAATTTCAATTAACTTGTACCATATATTGAAGTGTATTTTGAATACTGTAGCATGCACGTGCGGGGAGGTTTGGAATTCCGGAAAGGATAATTAAGCTAGCCAACCTAAGATTTTGATCACGCGAGTGATTCAGAGAAAAGGGCTTTTCATACTATTATCACTATAATACCATGACTATGTTTTTATGTACGTACAAGTTAGTTTGAACACTTAATTATACAGAGTAATAAAAAAAATTACCTAAGTTGTACTCCCTCCGTCTCTAAATAAGTGTCCGGTGTGTAAAACTATGCCTTTAAAAAGATGCGTTTCTTTCGTTAAAAAAATTAATTTTTTTTGACAAATCAATAGATAGCAATGAGTTCTATTAGATTGTGAAAAAAAATTAAATTTTTTAATAAAAAATATGCATGTTTTGTAAAGTCTAGTTTTGCGCGCCGTACACTTATTTAGGGACGGAGAGAGTATATACTAATACCATTGCCAAGATCGATCAGCATATATGTGTGTGTGTGCGCGCAGGGCAAGGCTCAAGAGGCCACCACCTTGGGTCTCCACATTTTGGGCCAAAAAATGGGTACCTCTTCCTAAATAAATATATGTATCTTCTGCATGCAACTATAATACAAACTCCTTTGGTGGTTCAACGGTAAAGTGTTTGTTCTTCCACATAAGATGTTTGAATTCAAATCCTAGTAGGATATTCTTTTGAAGTGTCTGTTTGGCTTTTGAAGTGTGTGTTTGCCAAAAAAAAATTATCTAGTCACCCAAATTAGGGCTACTGTGATTCGAACCTGAGTGCACTGAATATTATAGCAACTGCACAAGTCATTATGGCCAAAATATTTATTGTGTTGAATAGTATGAACGAAAATGATATGTAGATAAGTATTTCCGTCTATTGTTTTTAAATTAAAAAACTTATGTAGAGCTCTATTCCATCATTTGGCCTATGAGATTATACCTAAGGCTGGCCCTGTGTGTGTGTTCTTTTGTATATATATATATATGTACCCCAATTAAGACACATGATACAGCGCATGCAGGCTACAAATTATTCATAATGGAATGGTCAAAACTAAAATGCATGAGATCATAGAATCACCTGTAGAAATGAAAAGTATGAGAACAAGCACCAATTGTAAGTTAAAAGGCGAGAGTTTCTTCATGTTGGATTAATTTGTCAAGTTTTCTACCCACTCGATCGACGTTCCAGCAAGAAGAATGGATTGGTGTGCCCAGACGTTGCAGATTTTCTAGTCAAATTTATATAGCCTTATAGGTTATTGCTAAAGGTGTGAGTATTTATTGCTTGTTTTTAGTACATTGACTAGGTTACGATACGGGAAATCGTTTTAAGAGATTACTGTAATCAGATTTTACTATTTATTGCTTGTATTTAGTACATTGACTTGGTTACGATACCGGAAATCGTTTTAAGATTACTGTAATCAGATTTTTCCGCTTTGGAGATTCATATCAAAGTAAATCGTTCGTAACTTATTTCATCGAGAGGGACAGATATAACTGGCTATTTATAATCTCTCGCCGTTCATATTGATCGAATGCCCTCTCGCTCTTCATTGGTGGAGCACGTGAATGTTTTGACTTCATGAACGAAACCACATAAATCCTTGTGTTTTTGTTTTGATTACTTGTTGGTTTGTTTATTCTCTGCTTCGTAATTTTTTTTGATTGGCAAAAGTAACATTTTATTAAAGAAAAACTCTACAAATGATACAACAAGATGGGGGAGAGGGGAGAGAAATTCAACCAAATTAAGTTATATATAAAATAACACCTGCAAGGCTAAAGCCCAAACACCCGTGGGCTAAGCCCAAAACATTAGATGGGCCAAACCCAAAACAACAACCTCAAAAAAAAAAAAGCCCAAAACCACAAACCCAGCCCAAAGAGATCGAAGACAACCCTAGCACTATTACCCTACCACAAGCCCAGCCCCACATCGCCGCTTCACAGAATCTAGCAGCCCAACTGCAGTACAATTTACAATTCAATTTCCCATAGTTGAAATTTACAATTCAATTTCTCATAGTTTGTGGCTTTGCGCTTAATTTTAATTTTTGTTTAAGGTTATTAGTACAATGTGCCCCTATGTGAGGCAAATCCTAGGTTCGCCACTGCTTGGACCAAGACAGCATCAACACTCGCAAAGCAGAAACCATCCGCACTAGAAACAGAGAATTGGCCGAAATCGTACCACAGCTAACACCTGCCTCAAGATCACAACAAGCCATTAGACAAAGACCGGCACCCAAGGGAAACGCCGGTGGGAAACCTTGTCAAACTCGCCACCTCTGCCAACAAATCTGCACTTCGCTATGGTAGTTGTTGTAGCAGATTGGTATAAAAGGAATAATGAGAATAGATTTACCCGTAGAAATGAAAAGTACGAGCACAAGCAGACGAAATGAAAGTCTTAGTTTTGGAGTGTGTTTTCTCAATAAATTCCAAGAAGTAGGAATTTGAGTGCATCCGATTGTGTTACTTTAGTGATATAAATAAATATTTATGGAAGGTCTATTTCTTTGTTAAAAAGAAATAGTTTTGACCTGTGTAGGTTCCAAAAATATTACTGTAACGAGATTAAAATGATTTACATCTTTTACTTCTAATGGCACTTTTTTATTTATAATTCAGTGCTTGAACTCTCTTCGTAAATACATGACATGAGCTGGATCTTTTAAAGAAATTTCTACCATTTTCTGAATAAAATCATTAAATTGCGAATTTTCTTACAAGTTGAATTAATTTCTTATTTATAATTTTCCATAAGATGCACTTATGATTCACAAAAATCGAAAAAAGATCGCATCTCATAGAAATCACATGAACATGAACTTAAAATTTGAACAAAAAGAAAAATGAATACAACAATTAAGGTTTGAAATAATGCGAAAATCTCTAAAAACTAAAATATCAAATCTTCGTCGGAATGGAGGCTGAATCCCATAATTCGGCCTACAAATAAGCCTCTTTTTAAATAGGCCCCCGTTGGTAGACAACAGAATTCGTCAGCTAAAATTTGTCTAGATACATGTTAGGTGGCCTGAACACTTGAATTATTAAAAGGAAGTGGCTCCTCTCATGTTTACCTCTCCATTTACTGTCCAATTTGCAGTTTTAGGGGTTGATCAAGTATCAAACACTACCCGATCAACATGCTTTTTGGCGAGGTTGAAGTTCTTGATGACATCTACAACATAAATGGTTCTGATCATTATATTGGAACGTCAAAAGCTTACAAAAGTCTAAACTTGATAGTAACTGGAGAGAGGTTAACATGAGAGGAGCCCCGTTCCTATTAAAAAAAATCATCCTCCGCCCACGTTTTGGAACCCAGAAAGTAAAATCCAAATCATGGCATTCAATAATTTCGAAAATGTAACTAACATTTTCTTTTATTAGGGGGCATAATCAGAGAACCAATAACCAACACGATCCAGCCATATATGCTAGAGAGAGGGAGGGGGACTCGGGGGAGTTTATCTATTATTCTCATAGTGATATGCTAGAGAGAGGGAGTGGGACTCGGGGGAGGTGCTGCGCGATGCGCGTTGTGCACTATGCTGTGCGCCAAAATGACGTTTTGGCGCACTGTTGGGTACTCCTTTTTAGCCAACAAGGCCCCGTTTGGTACCCAGCTTTCTCCCTCAAAACAGAAATGAGGATTCTCACTCTTCTTATTTTCTCATCTGCCTCTTCAACCAAATCCCAAATCTGGTCCCAACTATACTTGGTAAAAGAACACCTCATCTTCAGCCTTCTTCACATCATCGTCAGTGAAATTAGAATCAAGAAAAAGAGTAAACAAACTCCAATTTCCCTCTTTGCATTTGTGTGCAGGTCAATTTAAAAATAAAACTAGACAATATGGTGATGCTCTCTTCTTCTTCCTCTGGGATAGAAAAATTGAGTGTTTATGTACGTTCGAAGATGGGTTCAGGGGAGATGGAGTATCTGTAGATTCTGTGCAACTTTTATTATGGAGAGAGAGAGAGAGAGAGATTGCAATTTTGCAATTGACGGCCGGGGGGAGGTGGGTCTGGTGGTTGAGAAATTATTTGGCGGTGGTCAATTTTGGGGACTTGATGGGTGGGTGAAAATCGAAAGAGAATGAGAACTGGAGAGAAGGGCTAGCTGCCAAAGAACGACAACTATAAGCAATATGAAACGGGAGAAAGCTGGGAACCAAACGGGGCCTTGTTGGCTGAAAAGGAGTACCCAACAAACCAGTCGTTTTGTCTGATCAAACAAAAAAGCAAGTCAGCGCGCACTGCGCAGCAAGCATGCTTGGACGATAATTTTTTTGGCTGTAGGTTGAGACATGTAAAGCCGGGAAATCAGACTTTTTGGCTGATTTTGCTTTTATTCAAAAATAAAATAAAATTTAGACCATAATTTTTTATGTTTTCAATTCTTCTCATCGAGACAAACCAATAATTCACAAAAATTTGACGCAAAAACAACAATGGCAAAAAAACATTTGAATAAAGACAAAAAAAAGAAAAGAAGAAAGAAGTCAAGTAGTTTATTTAGCCAAAACACCCTTAAGAAGAAATTAAGAAAGCAGAGACATTAAAAAAAAGAAAAGAAATCCTATCTTTATTTACCAATTAAGGGATACGCATTACCTCATGAATGCAAATGGCATTGAGCACTTACGTAAAGCAAAGCGGACTATTAGGGAGGTTAATTTAGGGTAATTTTAATAATCAATTAAGTACTACTAATCAGCAAGGATGCTTGCTTGCAGCTGAGACGAAAGAAAAATCCACGGCAATGTCCTTTTAGCTTCAGAAAGTCTGAGGATCCCAACGGGGAGCTCCCGACCGCCCGCAGGGCCCACTCCGGCCACTGGACGGCCGATCCGAGCCGTTCAAAAATTCTATAAAAAAAAACCGACTGGGCCAACGCGAGAATTAACAGCATCCGACATGTGTAGGTGGCTGATCCAAATACTCCATTTTTTGTGTGTATTTTCGTTAACTGTAGCTTCACTCTTTTAGCTTTGCTTCCCATTATCTTCTTAGATGCGCCATCACATTTGGTATTATTATTCGGGCACAAAAAACTTCCCAAGGAACGTCTGTCTTGCATTTTGTCACCCTCTTCTTCACAGCTTGTTCAGAAGCACTACCATTTGTTGCAGGCTCTGTATGTAGTAAATATTTATAAGTGACATCAATATGTAGGGTCAAAAAATCGTACCTAAAGTCAAGCTAATTGGGCTGCAAACTCCCTGTTAGGATGAGGTAACTATACCATAGAATTTTATGTAGTTATTTGGCTCATACTAGCTTTACCAAAATCGTTTGCAGATTCTGCTTGGTGTACGAAGCATTTTCAACTAAAGGTCCATAGTTTTTGCACCTAACAATTAACATATATTGCCAAAATTCTAAACGTGCTTTCTCAAAATTTTCCTCTAGATGCTAAATGTGCCATCGTTAGGATGAGGTACGTAACTACGCCACAGAATTTTATGTAGTTATTTGGCTCATACTAGTTTTACTAGAATTGTTTGCATATTCTACTTGGTATACGAAGCATTTTCAACTAAAGGTCCATACTTTCAGCACCTAACAATTAACATATATGGCCAAATTTATAAACATGCCTTCTCAAAATTTTCCTCTAGATGCTACATGTGCCTTCTCAAATTTTTCCTCTAGATGCACTTCAGAGTCCTCATATTCCATTTTAGTTGTCTTGATACAAACAAAAAAGAGTGTTTTATTATCAGTATTGGGCTTCACACGTGATGAGTCCAGTTAATAACGCCAGAACCATCCAAATATAATGCACCAAGCCACCAACCCAAGCGACTATACAAACAACTGGTTGATAAAATTTAGAAAACAAAAAAAAAAATGCATCCTATCCTGCACAAAGGAGCTAAAGAAGGTAACAAGAATATTGAATTATTGCACATTTTGCAGTACTAGAGAAAACTTAAGAAATTTAATTGCTCACTTTGGGCATGTGAAACCTGATTTGATTTGGGTCGCAACTTCGCAGAGGTAACTTGTTCTCTTTCTTCATTCGATACATGGTCTTGTGAGAGCCGTGGATGTACTCAACAAGACATATATACCAAAAGAAAATTAAAGCAAAAGTTCACAGAATAACGTCCCAACATAAAACAGATAGGCAGGTAGGTGGGAGGCTAATTTTTTTCCCCTTCAAGATGAGAAAGAGAGAAAGGCAACGAGCTAAGATAACAAGCAAAACCAAACAAATAGAGAAAATTCCATCTATGGAAATACTAACCTAGAAACAGATAGTTAGGTGGGAGGCTATCTTTTTTCCCCTTCACGATGAAGAAGTTAGTACAACTTTTAACTTAAAATGGTGTAACTGCATAACTTAAAACACTGCAAAAATTTTCTAATATCACCGAACGACGAATGTGTCACATTGAGTGGCCCCTGGAGGATGTCATCAAGACCAACACTCTATCAACAACAATTTCACACAATTAAAATAAGATAAAGACAAGCAACATGCATTCGAATTTAAAACTGAGGCCTAAAAGAAAGTAAATCCCCAAGTATTAGGTTTCCCCACTGAATTAACCAACCACTTCAGGTAACTGGAATCCCAATTTGTGTACTCAAGTATTTCATCTCATGCTTATGTAGGCACTTACGTCACAATTATCAACATATAAACAGGGGCTCATCAATATAAATCCAATGTCATAAATGTTTTGCCTCATTACTAAACCAATCCCACTCCCACTACTTTCCATGGCTTCACAGAACCCCCACTACTTTCCATGGCTACTTTTATTCCTCCTCTTGGGGGTCAATAATTCCTTTGCAATATCTGAAGAATACAAGACATACATCATCCACATGGACCGTTCACAGAAACCAGAAACATTCTCAACCGATGAGTCATGGCACCGATTACACTAACATCATTGTCCTCATTCCATGAAGATCAGTTCCTCTATTCATATGACCATGTCATTCATGGCTTCAGCATCAGGCTCACACCCTCTCAACTATCTGAAATCGAGAAGCACCCGGCTCACAGTGCAACACAACACGATTCCTTTGGCAAGCTCTTCACAACCCACACCCCCAAATTCCTAGGCCTGAAACATAAAAGAGGGATATGGCCTGCTTCTTCTTATGGCAAAGATGTCATCATAGGTATAATCGATTCGGGTATTTGGCCAGAGAGCGAAAGTTTTCAGGACAAAGGGATGTCACCAGTGCCCGAGAGATGGAAGGGAAAATGTGAGAATGGTACAGCGTTTAGCCCTTCGTCCTGTAACAGGAAGCTCATTGGAGCCAAGTCCTTTAGCAAAGGACGCCTTGCTTCTGGTGAAAAAATTCACAAGGGTGACTTTGAATCTGCTAGAGATTTTTACGGCCATGGAACCCACATCTCGTCCACAGCAGCAGGTAACCAAGTCCTTGGTGTTAGTTACTTTGGCTATGCTAGAGGCACAGCCAGAGGGGTAGCACCAAGTGCACACATCGCCATGTACAAGATCGCCTGGAAAACAAGCACATGTTATGAATTTACAGAGAGCGATTTGCTTGCTGGAATGGACCAAGCAATTGCCGATGGAGTGGACATCATGTCTTTGTCTTTGTCTGCAAACTATCCAGGTATACCACCTTATTTCGAGGGCAACGTAGCTATCGCATCGCTTTCGGCAATGGAGAAAGGGCTTGTTGTTATTTGTGCTGCTGGAAATGACGGAATTCGAAATAAGATACACAATGGAGCACCTTGGATCACAACCGTAGGTGCTGGCACTGTTGACCGAAGTTTAGCGGCAGCAATGCGCCTAGGAAATGGGCTAACCTTGGGAGGAACATCCTACTTCCCATAAAGCGTTTACCTTCCTGACACGCCTCTATATTATGGGGGTGGTAATCTAAGCAAAGCAACATGCTCAGCTTTGGATCGGGAAGAGGTTGCCGGAAAGGTAGCCCTGTGTGATAGCAGCATTTTTCAGATGGAACAAGTTCGGAAAGCCAGCGGACTTGCGGGAGTCTTCTTGGTGGACCCTGAAGATATATATCCAGAATATTACACTTTTCCTAGCATGGTGCTGACAAATAAGTCTTGGACTTCAGTCAAAGAATATGCAACCGGGGTGAATAACGCAACGATAAAGAGCATGAGGTTCACATTGACAAGTTTGGGCACAAAACCAGCACCTCAGGTGGCGGATTTTTCTTCTAAAGGGCCTGACCCGATAAACCCAAGCATTCTGAAACCAGACATTCTCGCCCCTGGGGTGGATATTCTCGCAGCAGTTCCACCCCATATGGTTTCTGTGGCAACATGCAATTACAAGTTGGTCACAGATTATGCACTCGACTCTGGAACATCAATGGCAGCCCCCCATGTTGCAGGAGTTGCAGCATTACTAAAGGCCGTTCACAAGGATTGGAGTCCTGCAGCCATAAGATCAGCAATCATGACCAGTGCAGAAATAGTTGACAATACGGGCACAACCTTCAAAGACCAAGAGGCAGGACTCCCTGCCACACCTCTTGATTTCGGTGCAGGCCATATCAATCCCAACAAAGCCATGGACCCTGTGGCCTGATATACGATTTGGGTATCCAAGATTATATCGAGTTTTTGTGCAGCCTTGGCTACACTAAGAAGCAAATGAGCTCTGTCCTCAGGAGAAATCAATGGAGTTGCAGTCAAAATCATACTGACCTCAATTACCCTTCTTTTATTGCCATATTTCCTAAAGGAGCCAGATCAAAGGACTTCAACAGGGTTGTGACGAATGTGGGAGACAGCGAAGCCATTTACCAAGCAGTTTTAGCTGTTCCTACTGGAATGAGTATCAAAGTAGAGCCCAGTACTCTCGTATTCAAAAGCAAATATCAGAAGCAAAGTTTTGTTGTGAGCGTGCAGATTGAGAAGGATTCACCAAACATAAATTATGGTTTTCTCAAGTGGATCGACCAGGATAACCACATAGTATCAAGCCCCATTGTAGTTATTTATGGCTGACATCCTAGTTATTTGTAGCCCCCCTAGTTGTGAATCAACGAAATGTTATGAATCTCAATAAAGGAATGGGAAGACGTATGTATTGATTTGTTATCTACTCATTAATTGTTCTTTTTCTTTTCATTGGTGCATTGAGAGGGTTATATTTACAGGAAAAAAGAAGCAGCTAGAAATCTGACCTGCTTTATTTTCCATTCTCCATTCAACATTGCTGCATTCCGGATGTCCACTTCGCGCTTCATTTTCAAAATTTCATCTTCCAAATTCCGACACGTGGCCAGAGCTTCCTTCGACAAAGCCTTCAGTTTTCGGACCTCTTCCTCCAAACAACCAGCTTTTGAAAGCAAAGTTTTCATCTCTCCCTCGACAGCGAATAATTGTAACTCTGCCGATTCTCTCTTTGCATTGGCAGTCTTGAGTTCCACGTTAGCTGCACTCCTTGCTTCATTTACCAAAGCTAAACAAGTTTGAAGAGCTTATCAAAAATAAAAAAATAAAGGTTTGAAGCTCTGACAACTTCACCTCTGCTTTGCACTAACCGATCCCCTGATGACTCTAGTGGATTTTCAATGTTAGCTCAGGCTTTGAATTCATTTAAGATTGTGCCTAAATGCCTGTGTATATTACTTAATTGTTATAATTTGCGATTGATCATTTTTTTTTTTTACTTAATTGATTGACTAGCAAGTGTTAGACAATAAAGATAATCTTAAATCAGTACTGCATTCTATAGTTTAATCAGCTAGCAGCTTTGGTACTTGTCCAAACTAAGTAATTTAATAACAGCTTCAGTATATATAGTTAATATCCTCAGTAGTATTTTCAAATTTCAATCCTGTAGTTTGAGTGTTCTTAAGTCTTCTTCACCCTCATATCTCTGCTGCATATATAGACCATATAGATCGATTTACTTATTTCATCTGTTCTTTTGGAGTACTAATTAATACTCCTATGAAAAACCCCAAAATAAAAATAGAATTAGAATTCTAAATGGAAACAAACACCTGTCACGCGGATGATATATGATTCAGTTAAATATTTGTTGGAGATTTAAACAAATAGAATAGATGCAACTATTGCAGTCGATTGAGAAATTTAGTTGGTGCAGAAAAGAATGAAATCAGAGAGAGAGGAATTGAAATTGAAATTGAAATCCATGTGCGAATAGGAGAAGCGTTGGAAATTGGAAAACGATGACGTGCTTTGATTTGTAGGGTAGGGTAGGGCATAATATAAGATTCAAAGCTTACCAATTACAGAATGAATTGCTCCCCGAAATACTCCCTCCGTCTCAAATTCTTTGTCAGGTCCACAAAACTGAGTGTTAAAAATAATACAATTTTTTGAAGAAAAAATTCTAACTTTTTTCACAAATTAAAAATATTCATTGATATCTAATAAGTTGTTGAAAAACTTTTGAATTTTTTTTGCAAAAATTGTATTATTTTTAACACTCCGTTTTGCGGATCGGACAAAGAATTTGGGATAGAGGGAGTAGAAAATAGATCAAAGGCGATACAAATCTCATTGCCCTAACTTCCTTTTCTATTTCGCCCTCGTTTTTTCCTTTTTCTTTTCTCTTTTGGCTAATAAATATTGTTATTCTTTTCTTTTCTTTTATTTTTTCTTTTTGACAAAAAAGAGAAGTTGTATTGATATGGACACTTACAATATGGAATTCATTACAAAGGGAAATACTTCGGTGTCTCCCCTTCTTTTGGAGACACCGTAACTTTTGACTTAACAAAATCATTATGAGCATAACGGAAATTGATTACAAGCATGACTGAAACTAGAGCTGGGCAACGAACACGAAACACGATAACACGACACGAACCAGACACGAAATTAGCGGGTTAGAGTTGAACATTTCTGACACGAAACACGAAAATGACACGACTCGAGAAACACGAATTCTAAATAGGTCGGGTTCGGGTTGAACATGCGAGACACGAAATTGACACGACTAACACGGTTACTAATCTGTGTCACCCATTAACACGAACATCTATATAATAAGGGAGGTCTGGGTTTGAATCCAAAAGACAACCAACGCTCAGATTTGTCTCCCCTATAAATCTACACCCTCCGTTCTACAATGGTAGGCCTGTAAATACTTGACCTTTTTATGACAAAAATAGAGCAGGTAATGTTGGTTCAAAATTTGAAAACACGTAATATATTTCTCTTACTTTCCCCTTCTCCCTTTTCTCTTCTCTCTCTCAGACAACCTCACGATGATTGAGTTTCCGACGACAACTGGTAGGATTCGGCCCCGGTGATCTCTCATCCTCACAAAAAATCTTGAAACCCTAGCTCCCTTTTACACGACTCTCTCTCTCTCTCTCTCTCTCTCTCTCTCTCCTCTTTGAACAGACCTCTACTACCCTCCTCTCTTCCTCAACTGCGATCAACCACCACCATCCCCATCGACCACCATCGCAGCTCCTGCGTGAAAAAACTCCTAGACTCTTCTTCGGTCCTCCCTTTCGGGTAATGGACTCTCTACAGCTTTAAAAAAATGAATTTGATCATAAATCTCTTTGGTGGTTAACAGGATGTTCAGCAAACTATCGATTCCACAACCGTCGACCACTTCCGTTGCTCTCAGTCAATCAAGGCTTGATTTGTTGGACTTCATTCTCTCCTTTTCAGTTTTCACGTAAGCAATCCCAATCAAGATTTTATTGCATTCCATTTGTTTGTAAAAATGCCTCATAAAACTGAAAATAGAGTCTTGAAACTACTGCACTTATGTTGTACATATCACAAGAAAGCAATTAGAAGATTCTGTCGTAAAATGTACTCCGGGCTCTGGAGTTTCTTTGATGCTTTCCTTTTTCTTCGAAATGGCATTTCCACCAGATAGATTATTGATGAGTAATGTATCTTCTTCCTCTTCAGACTCACTTTGGTAACCACCAGTCTCAAGTGGCGCCCAAGTGATAACAGGTTGATTCTCCACAATTCCTTATCCAGCTTTTATTGCATTCCATATGTTTGTAAAAATGCCTCCTACAAATGGAATTGAATAATTAGGAAATGTGATACTCTATCATTTTTATGGCTGATTATTGCATTCCATCTGTATGTTTTGAATTACAAACTACTCTTGATTTTCCATTGTGTATATCTGGATTGCAATAAGTACCCTGTTGCATAATTGGAGCTGTGATGGTGGTCGATGGTATTTTTGTTGTAATTTCACCAATAAAAAAGGAGTTAATTTTTTGATATCTCTCATGGACTCCTCTAAGTTTGTTGTAGATATTCCCTTTTGTTCTTGCTTTCCTGTTTTTTCTTTTGGCTTTTGGCAATTCTTTGGTGCCGCTTGGTACCTGCATTTTGAGTACTCTCTCTCTCTCTCTCTCTCTCTCTCTCTCACACACACACACACACACACACTCACAGAGCACCATTCTTTGGAGCCGCTTGGTACCTGCATTTTTAGTTCCCTTAACCTTGGGTATGAAAATTTGAATACTTTTTAGCATCGATATTAATATCTGGATGTATGATTACGGAACTACCACACTATCCATATTAATATCTGGTTGTATGATTACGAAAATATCTGGATGCAATCAGAACGATTGTTTAAAATGGATAGGTGTATGATGCAGCATATTAGACAAGCTTATTTGATCAACTCGCAGATAAAACACTTCGATTCCAGTTACCATAGGAGAGCAAATACGCTTCCCTATCACTACTATAAAAGAAAACTTTTGCAGATCATAAATTCAGCTATAGAGAAACTGTAAGCAGAATGGTGCATGGAAGTGGAACCAAAGTCATGTCACTGATTAGTTTGGTCCAACTATACTGATATTTCTTATAAAGTGAACCGTGGAAAAACGGAAAAACCAAAACTTATCATGGTCTAAGGCAGCAAAGAGGAACAGCATGGTTGGGCAGAGTACTTAAAATTTATATTGTGATATCTAACGAGAAAAAAGAAGAAGCATTTAGATGATTTGCCGTTCATAGAAAATCTAAATGCTTCTTTTTTACGTAAGTGAAAAACATAACATGTTAGATGGCCTAAGACGTGTGATTTGCATCCTAAATGCTTCTTTTTCATATATGCAATTAAATTTTAGCACATGGGAGCCCAACTTAGTTTATTTATTTTTGCGTTTGTGCAAAAATGTGAGAAATACCACTCAAGTATGTCGAATCGCAAGGCTTCACATCCGTAAGTATTCACTAATTATGCAGAACACTGGCTGGTGTGCTTAGATTTGCTATTATGTTAGTTAAATGTAGAACACTGGTTGGTGTGCTTAGATTTTTATTGATTTAGTTGATGTAGAGCAGATTTTTACTGATTTAGTTGATGCAGATCACTAACTGGTGTGCTTAAATTTTGAAATGTTGGCTCTTAGGAGTACAATTTTACTCTTTAGGTTTAAATTGTGATGAACATAAATTTTGTTTGTTTATAATTTGTATATTTTATCATCTTGTATCATAGCTTTAAAGTGTTTTTAATATCACATCTTTATGATTTGTATGTCATGCCATCCCATTACATTTGATTGGGAAGACCATAGGTCCATAGGAGACTCGCGACGATGGAAATATTTTAAAGCTACGGTGTTGTCCGTTACTCCATCTCAAAGTCTACAACTCGAGTTTCTTTGTTAATTTTTGGAGTGTGAATAGTAGTATTCAAGTTGTAAGTTTTAACATACATTTCCATTTAGATTTGATTTTGGTGTTAAGAGTTGATTTGCCGATTGCATTGTTGGATGCATCCGTCTAATATCCAAGTACCTGTGTCCGACACTCCGTTCAGGGGTATGAGATCAGTGTTCAACATATATTGTTGGACATTCACATAGCATGCATACTTTGTAATACAAATTCAAGTGTGGGTTTAATGTTTTGGGGTTTAAAAGTAAGTGATCTAAATTCATTACCACGAAGTTTCAATTGTGTTTAATATTCGATATAAATAATTCAATGGAAGAAAAGTTTTTTGATTTTCTATATGCAAGTTATTGGAATGATATGTCTGATTATACACTTTACATGAGCAATTACCATATTGGTTTTGAATTTTATTCTTACGTAGCTGGATTTTTGTTTTTCCCACTTTTCTTACGTAGCTGAATTTTAGTTGGATCATCTTTTACCATTTTTTGGAACTGTATTTTATTTAGGGATGCGAATGAGAATGAGGGCAACTAGCATCTATGGAAACAAGACGGGGTGTTGTTCCAATGGTCTATGGGGTTGCCACGCTCGATGATATGGTTTTTACCTTTTTATTGCCATGTGGGATGATAATGTTTTGAATTGGCTTTACCATGTTCCATGACCGTCTTTATTTACTTATTCAAATTGAACAAGTTAATTAATATGTTTGGGTTGTTGTTTTCTGCATAGTTAGTTTTGTTGGACACACGAGTCCAGTATTTATGTACGTGTAATAACCGTTTGACCCGTGTCTTTAGGCACGGGCATGCACTAGGCAGGTGTTGATATAAAATTCTTACTAGGCAAGGGTTTGATATATTGGGTTCATTGTCCAGTATTTGTTTGTATGCGCTGATCGCTTGAGTCGTGCCTTCAGGCACGGGCATTCGCTAGTATATATATATAATATATGGTATATCTGTAATTCTATATAGACTTGGGCAATAGACACGATAACACGACACGAACCAGACCGAATTAACGAGTTAGGGTTGAGCATTTCTGACACGAAACACGAAAATGACACGACTCGAGAAACACGAATTCTAAATGGGTTGGGTTCAGATTGGATAGTTTGTGACACGAACCCAACTGACATGATACGAATATGACCCGACACGACTTGTTACCCAGGTCTAACTGAAACTATAACAAGGCATAACCAAAAAAGAAAAACTTAAATAGAGATTCTGTCCTATATAGATACTTACTTAAATCATAATCCTAAAGGGTTTGAAAACTTATATTGTCATCCTGAAATTTAAATAATACCCGTCTTACTCTTAATATTTGTTTTACCACGTTTTTTCGTTAAACAAATTTGAAGGGATAATATCCCATAACTACTGGAAAAAAAAAAAAAGTTTGGTGGAGGTCCTTTTTTCAGAAAAAAATGCTTATCGATAATTATCCATTTATACACGGTGATTTTGTTTGGTACAAGTCCCACCATCCCGATTACATGCTCCCCACTCTCCCCCTCCCTCATCGTTCAAAATGCAAAAAACGATAAAAGGAAAAACGGAAAAAATAACGACAGATCCAGTTACAACCCGTTTTAGAAAAGGGAAGGAAAATAGTAGTCTGTCTACACTGGGTACATATTAGTAAACATTATAGATTATTGATATGCTCACTGTTGGGGTCCATTAGTGTTGGGTGTTGAGCGTATTTATCCTTGAAGTTCCATACTTGGCGGTAATTTTGAAAGAATTTCCTTCTTGATGTATTTCCTAGTCCGAGTAGGAAAAGGAATTATAAGGCAGTAGGAAGTCTTGGAGGTCAAGGCTTGATACTCTATAAATACCGAAGCGTATTTGAGATTTATGTGTGTGACATAATGTGAGGGAGAGGGTGAGGCGAGCGTGGGGGGCCGGGTTGTGGCCTCCCGGAGAGGAACCGGTGTGTGGTTCCCAGAGAGTTTTTTCATCTTTATTATATATTGTGTGAATATATAATCAAATGGAGTTTTTCCCTGAAATCACTGCGTGTGTTTATGTGTGTGGTGTCCCTCACGGTCTTAACAATTGGTATCAGAGCGGGGTTGAAGAAGAGAGTCATCGAAAAAACCACGGGTTCGATTTCTGAAAAAAAATTGCCCACAAATCTCGTGTTTTGTCACCCAATATGGCTCGGGAGCCATTCGATTGCAGCGGGCGGAGTCGGCGATGGACAAAGAGGTCGTGGATGATCGAAGATGAGTTTTGAGTACTGGGTTGTGTTCACCTCAAGGAGAGATAGAGTCACGGATTGTGTCCTGTGAGGATGCAAGCACTTTGGTCAAGGGGGTGCGAGCGCTCTATTGAGGGGGTGCTAAATATCGGCGGAGATGTCGGTAATGTAGCTGGACAACGCTGCAAGTTCAGTTACGGAAGATCTAGTCTTGCAGGAAGACACTTGGTCAGGCGTGTACTCCGTGAGGGGGTGTTGAGACGTTGACTTTGGAAGTGATAACAGGCGCATGCTAGAGTAGCTGAACGGGTGCAATGTTTACCCACTCTGGGTGAAGGGGGTGATTGTTGGGGTCCACCCATAGTGGTGTGGTTATTTTATGTAACACCCTTAGTGTTGGGTGTTGATCGTATTTACCCTTGAAGTTCCATACTTGGCGGTATTATTTTGGAAGAGTTTCCTTCTTGATGTATTTCCTAGTCCGCGTAGGAAAAGGAATTATAAGGCAATAGGAAGTCTTGGAGGTCAAGGCTTGATACTCTATAAATACCGAGGTGTATTTGAGATTTATGTGTGTGACATAATGTGATGGAGAGGGTGAGGCGAGCGTGGGGGGCCGGGTTGTGGCCTCCCGGAGAGGAACCGGTGTGTGGTTTCCAGAGAGTTTTTTCATCTTTATTATATATTGTGTGAATATATAATCAAATGAAGTTTTTCTCTGAAATCACTGCATGTGTTTGTGTGTGTGGTGTTCCTCACGGTCCTAACACTCACAGTAAAAATTATACATTTAGGAATTTTTATTTACCAAAGAAAAAAAGATAAATGATACAAGTGAGTTCGATGCTGATAAATCATTGCACGGGTGCTGCTATATCGGCACGCATGGAAAGGGTTTATTAACATGACCAATTTGAAGGTAAAACATGACCAAAATGGTGAATGGATAAGATGCTGCCAAATTTTTTGAATAGTGTAAATTTCGAACATGACAAGTTTTGAGCAATTTAAATTTCGATCGTGGATTACGGATAAAACGTGATCAATTCACGAATATGACATTTTATTCATCGGAGAAAAAAAAAGATAACCGATAAGTTACTAACCTGATACAAGTGAGTTCAAACATGACAAGTTTTATGAACATGACAAATTTCGTAAAACATGATACAAGTGAGGTCATACATTACAAATTAATTTCAAAAGCATGACTAAATTCGTAAAACATTATACCTACAATTATACCCATTGTAACCCAAAATTTTGGCAAAACATTTACTACAACTCAAGTTCCTTTGAGCTTCCTACAAAGGGGTTTTGAAGAGGAGGATTTCCACAAAACCAAGATATAGAGAGAGAAAAAATCAGGCAGTTCCGTTCCAGATTTGTTTCAATCTCTACCCAAACTAAAATCTTTTTTTTATACGAGTTACGAGATAGCATACAACGCTCTACGATTTCTCTTTGGAATGGAGAGAGAGAGAGAGAGAGAGAGAGAGGAGAGGAATTGCAGAACTGGTGGGGACACCCAAAACTAAAATCTTTTCCACCCAAACTTCATATTGCCGCCGCCATTGAGATCGATGTTCAAGATGCCGTGGAGGTGGGGTGTAGATCAACACTACCCTGCTGTTTCAATGTGGCTTCTGTTGATCTAGAGAGAGGGGGTTATGTATTTCATGATTTCCCCCTTATTTCCTGTTTTGAACAAGAAAAGAATTGAGAAAGTGGACTATGGGATTGACAGCGATGGTGGGGTGGAGACGGTAGAGGTGATCGGTGACGGTAGATACATGGATTTCTCGATCCAGAGAGAGGAGGATAGAGAAAAACAAATTTTTTTGGGGAGGATTTGCAAAATGCCTATTAATGTGGGAGTTGGAAACCATGTCCACGTATATCCCATATATAATATATCACTAGTATTGTGGGAATTGGAAATCAATTCGCTGTATATCCCATATATATATAGGGGGGTAGGAGTATAACACTACAAGAAAAATAGGATTTACCAGCGGTCAAAAGCGTTGGCATAGGTGTCACAAAGCGCTGCTGTAGACCTTTGTATCTTATACCAGCGCTTGAGTAAAGCGCTGGTGCATGACCGCCGCAATAGCACTGTACCAGCGCTTTTTGTGGGCGTTGGTATAGATTAATTTTTATCAGCGGTTTCTTTCCCCGCAAGCGCTGGCATAGACCCCTTTTACCAAAAACCAAAAATCAACATGAGAGAGGCGGGAGCACCTACCTGCGCTTTTCCCGGGTTTCGAACACTGGACGTTTGACTCACGATAGCCTGTACATACCTTCCCCAACCACTGAACCAAACATCATTTCCGCTGCATGTTTTGAAATATTAAGTATATAACATATGTTTAACACCTATTTTTTTCGGTTACCATTCCTTCCCCAATCACTCCTCCCATGAGAATTAATTTTTATGTTCTATGATCTATTTTTTTTCCACTAACATTTCAAAAGCTTTATTTTAGTAGTTTTTATAGCGAATTGATTTTGCCACTTCCATTTTTGTTAATATCACTCTCATTCTCTCACAAAACAAATCATCTAATAAAGACAAAAAAGAGAGTGACATTAACAAAAAAGAGAGTGGCAAAATCACTCCCCTTTTTATATTTGTATTTTACAAGATTTTCTCCAACCACTACCACCATGATCCCAAATAATGCATCTAATGGGAATATTTGCTTTTTTCGATTGAGGCAAAATTTTACGGGAATGATTTAATCAACAACGACAGCAAAATGAACGGATTTGGATCATCGTGATTGTGTCGCGATCGAGGCATTAAAGTATTAGATGCATTCCGATCCCAACAAAGTCTTTATTTTTTTATTTGAACCGTCTACTTTTACATATTACGGAGTTCATCATTCTTACCAAGAATAAAGTTTATCGGGTATCGCTACACACTTGATTAGACAAAAAACCCATTTTATTAATGAAATTGTGTCTCGATAAAGAAGCTTTCTAAACCCAATCAAGATATCTATTTTTACGAGAATGATAAAATCAACAAGAAAAACAAAATCAATGATCTAGATCGTCGTAATTGTGTCGGGGTTGAATAGCTACCATATGTTCAAGTACAGCACAAGACTTAGTTTATTAACAGTTGCATTGAATGTATAGAATTTAAAGGTCATTACCAAATCAATTTTTACAGTGGTCAATTTGAACCGTTAGGATTTCACGTATCATTTATTCCATCATTGTTACCAAAATCAGAGATCATTGGATATCGATGACCCCCTAATTGGACAATATTTGATGCATCCCTAGGCATTAAAGTATTAGATCGCAACACGACCCCCGCAAAAGTCTTTATTTTTCGATCCGAACTGTCTGTCTTTCACATATTATATAATTCATCAATCGTACCAAGAATGAAATTGATTGGGTATCGCTACACATTTGATCGAAGAGTATTAAAAAATGTATAACATAGAGTAATATTATTAGATTTTGGTCAATCAATTTTGGGTCTACTCCAGCGCTTTTTCCCAGGCCGCTGGAAAATGGGGAGTCTATTCCAGCGCTTTTTCTAGATACTGGTAAATGAGGGGCCTTTTCCAGCGCTTTTGCTTGGGCGCTGGGAAATGGTCGGTCTATTCCAGCGCTTTTGGTTTGAGCGCTGGGAAATCCCAATTCTAGCAGCGGCTAAAAAAAGCGCTGGTATAGACCTCCTATTGTAGCGCTTTTTGCAAGCGTTGGCAGAAAAAGCGCTGGTGTTGATCAAATTTCTTGTAGTGTAATAGGACAAAATGACAATTTGATAATGGGACCATAAGTATTTAAAATCCTTAGGATGGACACCTAAATAAGTCTAGTAAAAAGAATGCCTATTTTTTTTTTCTAAAACTCTCTAAAATCGCTTATAGTTTTTCGTTTCCATGATTTTTGCTTCTAAAAACAAATCTGATCATGAATTTTTTCGTTTTCATGATTTGCGTTTTAGATTGCATCTGAAATTCTTTTTTTTTTTTTTTCTAAAATTGCTTACATTTTATCGTTTTCATGATTTCCTCCCCCTCTCTCTCTCTCTCTCAAGGTTATAACTATTAATCTTATGTACGTGATTACTCATCCTTTTATGTATCCTGATTCATAATTTGGCAAATAAAACTACGCAAAGGGAGACCGTGGCTGTTATTGTTTTACTGCGAGTTTAGGCTCACTTGTAAAAAGCAAATGGATCATCTCCGGTCCCTTTGAGGACTAGACGGTCTCGTCCAGCCCAATTCAATTGATGGGGACCATTTATGTCTTAGACCTCGTCGAGAACATTAGAAACGCCGAAAATGATATTGATAAGAAATGGTTTGATATGTTTTCGAAACATAGATATCTAGAGAACATGAGATTCGCACAAGCGTTGTACTGTTGTTTATTTGAAGATAAATTTATTCAGAAAACATTACAAACAATATCCTACTATTGTGATTTTTCGCTTGGTTAATGTGCTTGACGAGGTCTAAAATGTGAATGGTCCCAATAATCAAAGTGGGTTCTTGAAAGGCCTGAAAATGGGAGGGATAGAACTGTCCAGTCCCCCAAGGGGATTGGGCGAAGATCCAATCTATTTTCCTATTAAAAAAACCAAAGCACATAGACTTTTTTTTTCTTTTGACTTTGGCCCACAAAAGTTAGAGATAAGATGAACTCATGCGATTCCTCATGCGATCCCTCTTGTACGCGAAATGGAACTCGTCACACAATTCTATTTGACAATCCCAAGTATTTATTTTGTAGCCCTCAATTTGCCTATTGCATTCAAGCGAAAAATTCAAGATAATCAGATACAGATGAAGGCTTCGTTAAATCATATTAGCCTGAATAGAAATATGTGGGGGAAGATGGGTTGGATAAAAGCGAACAATCCATGAGAACCACATAATCCATCAAAATATTTCGCACTCCCGCTCAATCCCGGCACTACCCTTGTGCTCTCAATCTTCATTTTCATAAATTTTAGTATGTTGAAATATATTTCGGAGATGCTTTTGCGCTTACGTTTGCACTCGCGTTCCTGCACCTACTCATACACGCAAATTATATGACTTAGTGAAAATGAGTAGCCCCACACCCACGGATTAGGATCTTCGCGTGGGACTATTCCCAACTGCTGTGGGCGGCTGCCAAATTGGGAGTTTCCACCCACTTTTGACTAGCTTAGTTTTACACAGAAAGTTTTAAGCATAAATTATACCAAAACACACAAGTGTGTAGACTCCACACACACTGTGCGTTTGTATGCGTACACACATATTGTGTATAAGAATTTATGTAAAACATAAATTCATTGCTTGTATCAGTTGGCGCGGGTCCCCTTTGAAAGGAGTGACTATTCATTGCTTGGCCTTGTTAATTTGGTTTGAGACTTGAGAAAGAGTTTTGAGATAATGAATAGAGAGAGATAGAGAGAATGCATTGACAGAAATTTAAAAAGAAATTTGGAAACTACAGTTCAAATTTTAGGAGTTAAAATTCAGGTTATCACAAAAGCAAAATTTAATTTTTGATAGAGAAGTAATTGTTCAATATCGGAAAAGTAATTGTTCTCAACTTAGCTATGTTGATAGAGAAGGCAGAGGGGTATCACTGTCATTTTCACATCTGCCATTAACGGTGCTAGCATAACACTTTAGTCCAAAACCACGATGAGGTAAATTGATAATTTCGAAAAGTCAGGGAGGTGATACGCCAAATACCTGAGCATAGGGAGGTAATCCATACTTAGCCCAAATAAGAATAATAATTAAGAACCCAAAACGAACACAGTAGGTTTGGATATCGTTAAAAAGTATTTCTCCCAGGAAAAATGGGGGACCTTACTAGTCGTGTAGCTAGTGATGCCCTTACATATTTGTCTTGGAAATTTAGCTAGGGCCTTTCATTGCTATCTTCGCCCATCTCCATCTCCTCATCGCAGTCCGTTTCCAATCGAGACTCGGCCCCCAAGCACAGTAGAAGCCCTTCCCTACCTTCTTTTGCTCACTCTTCGATCAAATTAGAGTGTCTTCAATACGAGGCTAAATCGATGGAGGAGAATATCACCTTAAAGAGTCGTAGTGTGATTGGCCTCTTCCCTTATATTTTCAGATTTTGCACAAGGGAGAGTTTACGTAAAAATCAAAGGAATTTGAGAGTATTCACCAGAATAGGCGTTTGCATATATAACTGTTGCTTTCTTCTAATTTGCTCTATTTTTTTCCTAGAACGAAATAGAAAGCTTCTACATTTTTTTGTACCATTTGAACTGTGTTTGTGCAACTAATGTTTTGTACCCCACCACGTGTTTGATAAAGATCGATCTGAAAATCCGCAAGTGCGAAGTGATTTAGTTGTGCTTATTAATGCTGTATGGCACTTTAGCTCAATTTTTTTGTTTAAGGTCTCTACATTTCAATAACCGAATGAAATTTCAAAACACCTTCTTTTTTCTTTTTTCTTTTTTATGCGGGATGGCACAAAAAATTATGTAATCTTAACGGTCAAGTCTGCGTTACTTTCTTCTATATTTTTATACCCCACCATAAGTTTGATACGAAAATTCCCAAGTGCAGAGTGATTTATAGTTGTGCTTATGACGAGGTGTTCCAAATTGTATTGCCACAATAATTTGTGGGTTATAGGCTTATATCGAGGCTCTCAAATACCTCTGAGGTGTGAGAATGAAAATGCAAAATCTCAGAGATTCGGGAAAAAAATAATGTGCCTTCAACCGAAATTGACAAATCTTTTAGCATATCTGAGCTAGTTCATCCTTGGGAGGATATGGCCTTAATCTTAGATATGAAGACTTTTGTCATTAATGGATTCAAAGATTGGCTTTTGGTAATTGAGTACAATGGACCTAAGTGGTACTCGTAATTGTAGGTATTTCTTCCATCTCTTTTTTCAGTGTCCAGTTTGGTAATTTCACTTATTAAGGAGATATATCATTACACATTTCACATCATTTTTTATTTTCACTTTCCAAAATATATTGTCCTCCTCTTCCACCCATTAACTCCTTACTCAGTAACTTTTCAGGAGTAGAAAACAATAATTGTACAAATGTAATACTGGACTATTATTTGTGGAGGGAGGGAGTTGTTGTTTTGTTATGGTGATTGTGTGGATATTGTTCACCCATTTGTTGATCTTTTTTCAATCAATAATTTTCCTTTGAATCTTACAGTTCAGAACGAGTTTAAGAACTCCAAATGTAAACAAACTACCAAAAAGTTCGATCAATAATTTTGTTGCGGCAAATTTTGTTTTTGTACATTATTCGCTATTTATTTGTACAAGATTTGCGTCAAATTTTTACATCTTAATGTGAAAAATCGGAAAAGTATAAAAATTTCGACCAAAGTTAAAAGGACAGGTTGGTGGACATCTTATTCTTGGTATAATAATGCAAACAAGAGGTCTAATCTAATGGACCATCCATTTCAAACACATTTTGTGACTTAAAAGGCCAGGTCTTCATTCATACCATACACTGAGGTATCACCAACTAACTTGGCTAGTGATTGAGATTTCCAAGTCAAGGCATTCATACTTTTCAACATACTAGTAGACGGGCATGTGCGATGCATGTGGGAGGCCCATGTATGAAAAGTCATTGCAGCTCTACACATTGCCATTGGCTTTATTATGTTTATCAATATGAACTATCTTTTCTCAGAACAATTGAAATTGTATGTCATTGCACAAATGAATTTTATTTTAGGAACATATAGATCATCTTATATGTCAATAACAACCCAATAATACAAGACATATAGTTAGCCCCATTCTCAAGGCAGCAATGGCCAGGATAAGAGTTGGTCTTACTTACGTTACCTTGGATGAACTTTACTAACAACAACATAACTGAAATTACTAAACAACAACATAATATCTTCGATGACAGGTTGTAGAAAAAGCATGGGATAGAGATTTACCACCTCTTAAGCATCAATATAAATGATAAGGTTATCAATGCTAATGTTTTGCTTTGCCCACTGAACCGCTTCAAATAGGCCATTGCTTCCACTTTTGTTGCTGATATGGTGAAAAGGGAACAATTATTTATTTGATGTTGTCCATTGCTTGTAACAACCCAAGCTTCTATCGTTACATTCCAAGCACCATCCACTACCATTTCCAATTAGCTTGGAAGCCAGCACGAACCCAATCTATGATAAATAAACCATTAGCATTCAGTCAGTATCATTGGCAACAAAACAGTCATTCAAAAACCATGACATACTATCTCTAACATTTCAAAAGTGAATCTAAATTAACCTCATACCCAAACTTTGTAAGCGATATAATCAATACACTTTAGTCATTCAACTAGTTATTCAAGGGCTGTGGATGTTTGGCATTTATTCATAGCTAGCACTTTGTCACTATAAATGACATGGAGCAATTTAAGTTTTGATTTTAAGAATTTACCCAATGTAAGATATTCGTTTGGTTATCTCAAGAAGTCATAGATGTGCAACACCAATTTTAATCTCTGAGCTTCAGAATGTTCTTAGATTGTAAAATGAGGCAATACAATTTGAGTACATTATGTATTCTCTATCAATGAGTATGTAAAAGTTGGAATGGAATAACTTTTGCGTACAATTTGCGTACTTTTAGCCAAGCATTAACGATTATATATTGTTTATAGAATTTGGAATTTCAAGGAACAGCATGCACCTTCTTCTCTTGTGCTTGGGCAATTTCTTTTAAAAGTGAAAATCTACCAAATGATGATCAGGATCATGGGCTGCATTTTGAAGGATTGGGCTTCTAGGTGATGCATTTGAATTCTATTTGGTCATCGGAAATTAGAGGTGGTATCATGTTTTATGATATATATCGACACAAGGTTGTATTGCATAAAGCTTTCAAATTCATACATTGTCAGCAAGATGATGGTGAGGAATCCCTAGGATGGGCAGTGAAAGTCACGAGAACATTCAGAAAAATGGTGTTGTTATGCCTTCATCTGCATATATAAGTAGAAACCTCAGTTTAAACCAGCCAAAGAGGCTAAGAAAAATGTATCACACATCAAAAGTATCATACTATGACAGAAATTTGATAAGAACTGGTGTCCATATTACTCTCAGGCCCCAGCTATACATAAAATACCTTTTAAGATGATCACTTGCCTTTACTCCACTATATCTCCTATATATAGTACTTGGATAAATAAGCATATAAATACACATGTAAATACCCAATACATAGCTATAACCATATTCAAGTGCAAACCAATATTTTGACGACAAGATTAGTGTGACGCATTTTATTTTCTTCCAAATCTATATTCACACATCAAACTAATTGTGAGAAAAACAACTGAATAAGATTAGAGAAGCATCTTCTGAAGCCGAAAGCATATAATTTGTGCTAGAAGATTTTCTTTCAAATATAAGCCAAGTTTGAAACATAAGGAAGATATTTGTTTTGCGTCTGATAATGATTACAACATATTCTATTTTCCCCTCAAGACATCCGAGACCTCAATTGAGAGGAGACGTTACTTACATAGGAAACAGATAATACATCAATTGAAGCACAAATATCCTTTTTCAAAAGAGGCACGTCCATATTGTAAAGATTGCTCGAGAGACCTCGGCTGCATGATCCGATGTGCTGAACTATTGAACGGTCTCCTAAATTAAGTAATTAGCTTTTTATTCAAGGAGAAGAAGTACTGTAAAGAAGAAATCTCACCTTGATTAGGTCACAATCTTAACACACATTTTTCTATCTCTCGAAGCAATTCCACTATCAGCAAACCATAACATCATGACCGATTATCAATAACTAATTAATACATTAGTAGTCCACAAAACTTGTGACATGCAAATGGATAAGTTAGTTATTATTCTACAAATGTATCTTAATTAAAACCTTCTAAAAATGCATACATAACTCCTAAGATTTGACAAATATGTTGTACGTTCCTAGAACAAACAGTCAAACATACATAGCAAACAAGTACAAGCCCTCAAAATTACAAATCAAACTCTTCTTGCTAACCAAGCTGTAAAATCATCCAATCAAGATTATAATCTACTGATAAAAAAACCGGATTTTCCATGCAGAACTCCTATTTATAGAACTTCCTTTCCCTGATATATAGCTGGCCCAATCAAGCATACAACTATGTTTCATAAAATTGGTTCCAACAACTTTTCCATTCTATTTCCTTAAAATCGCTACGTCGCTAGTATAGATATCTAGTTAGGAAAAATGACATGCATTCTCTCCCTTTGGAGTGATCAACCATGAAAATAATGGAATGGAGGAGAATCTCCTTCGCGTTTGGTATTATGCTACAAACAATTTATGTATCATGCGTCTATGAATTTGTCAATTCAATGATTTTAGAATAAGTACCACTCACCTATGCTTAAGTATCTAGTTACTCTGCTTACAATAATGAACCAAGGCTATTGGTGAAAAATAAATGAGGACAAAGGAGATATATAAAAGAATAGAAGATTATGCATGGGATAAATGAGAAAGGGTTAAGTGTTAACAAATACAAAACCATAAAAAAAGATTCTTGCTACTTAATCCTTCGGAACGGACGTTATCGGATACAATATCTTACAACAATCATGAGAAGCTCATAATTGTTTTTACAAGGTTTTCTAGTCCGTTCATTTGACAAACATAATGTAGTGTATACAATTTTGAAGACTTAGTCACAAATTCATGTAGGTCTTGAGAATGACCAAAAACAAGAAACACCTTGCCGAAATTAGATGACTACCTTGTAAGTTATATCAATAATCCAAAAAGCATCCTAGACAACAGAGAGCAAAAACCTGGGATTTTAGAATATAAATGTGTAACCTAAAGCAAGGCAAGGATTTGAATACAAGAACTGCAAGGATTGTGTACTAATATTCAATAACATGTGGAGGTGACTCATGAAATCAGACCCAAGCATAAGTGTCTCAACTTTCAACTATCTAATAATAGATTTTTTTTACTGCCTAGGGGCACTGTCATGGGCCCTTTGCTGTGTACACATTGGCTTGGGGTTTAGTATGTAGTCTTGGATCTCACATCAACATGTTGTGTTGAAGTGGCATTGAGCAACACGTGGCGGTGCCCAAGGGCACTGAATAATTTTTCCATTTGTTAGCGCTTGTTTTTTTCAATGAGCCTCCATTAGCCCTAATTAAACTTATAGAATAGCTATATCTTCACGTGGATTTTCTATTATTTTAATGAAAGGCACCAAACAAGTAGCAAAATGGTTTCACAGAACGCCACCCAAATACAACCAAAACCCATTTTGAAAAATCATAGAAAACCCTTTGATGTACCTTGTACATGTGACATTGGTTTGCCGCAAATCGCTCTATTCCACAAAGCACTAACAAAAATTCAGAAAACAAAGAACAAAATAGAAAAGTGCTTGATATATATATATATATATATATATATATATATATATATATATATATATATATATATTCAAATGGATCAAACTAAGACTTGTGTTCCAGAAAAGACGCCATAGTCTCCCGACTGTAATAACTATCTCTAAGCGTTAATCCTAAAAAATAACTAATCCTCTATCTTGGGATATTCATCATCCAACATGTTTCCTTGCTGGGGTAATAATTGCGTAAAAAGTATGCAATTTGTAAATATATACTCTAACACTATCAGATAACAAGTGCTCTACTTGAATGATATGGAGTAAAATTGATAAGGAAGTTCTCAACAAAGCGAAACACCAAAGAGAACCGACCAATGTCAGTGTAGGGTGCTAGTGATGCCAAGAGGCAATTCCGTTTAAAGTCTCCAAAGTTTGGCATCCTCAGTGAACATTGAGCGAGTGACAGACACCGACATAGTGGATCTGGTTTGCATCATTGAATCATGGTCAGTATGCAAACTATTTTGATGAACGGGCAGAGTCAATTTGAAAGTGTGATTAAGATATAACAACGGAAGACTTGTATAACCAAAACTGAATAACGCCAAATGATTTTTCCAAAGTAACTATTTTGAGAGCAAAACCTTAATTGTGCTCCAACTTCCAAAAACTACAAACATGAAATTGTATTTTTCCGACATTGATCATGAGTCAATGAGTTTCTAGTCATTAATCAATAAGCTTTGGGGCTGATTAATTGAAACTCACGGAAAGTGGGTGGAGTAATCTCATGTCTAACGCAGATGGAGAGTTGATTCATTAATTCTGAATTCCCATAGAAGCAGTCCATTGAACAACTTAAGTGCAATAAATCTTTGTTGTGACAGAATCCATCATAATCTAACAAAGTATTGTATTGACATTTAGGGATTGCTTACTGTGTGAAAAGGTAGAAGCGAATTTCCGTTGCACCAAAAAAAGAGAGAAGGTTGAAGCATGAAGCGATTCTGAGCGATGGGCAATGGTGGACGAAGAAATTTTGATTGATCTCGCAAGGGGGGGCATTAGAAATGATTCTGAGGCATTAGTGGGAGAGCCATATCCACTGCTTCGGTTTGGAGGAGCGGGAGAGGTGCGTTGCTTCGTTTTTGGAGATGGTGCACAAGCAGCCAAATGGAAAACGGGCGGAAGATGATGAGAAGGGAAGCGCTATTTTTAATTGGGGTGGCTCAGTTATTCCTAGTAGTTTGAAGGGGTATTTTTGGTCCATTGTTTTTGTATTGTTTCGTTGTAGCCGTATTGCCAATTGTGTTGTATTGTGTCTGTTGGGAAGAGGTGTAGGACAAGACATATATTAATTGCAAATGCTTGGGGCATTTGTGCGAAATAAAATATTGGAAACACCTTCGTACATTTAAAAGAAATAGTGTAGATTGACTTGACTCGGAAGTCTAAGTCAGTGAGGGCTATTGCTAGAGTACTTCGTTATAGAGGGCCGGCAAGCTAGAGTACTCCCACTACTGCCATTAGCACCCTAATCCACTGCTCATCTTCTCTTTTTCTCAACCTGCTGTTTCCTTTTCATTTCAACAAAGGATCGATGGGGTCATTAATGTGGCTATTTCAATTCCTTCTCTATTTCTACCAATATCAGCTTGCTTTTTCCTCATCGTCTCCCTTGTCCTTTTCTTCTTCTACACACTCTTTGTATCATCATGACCTGACGATTTGCAACGCGAGATCCCTTGAGATTCTTGATTTGTCTCACAACAATTTGAGCAGTGCGATTCCCCAATATTTGGGAAATTTTAGTAGTGCTCTCTTAGTTTTGAATCTGCGTTCCAATAGATTCACAGGAACCCTTCCCTTGGCATTTGCAAAGCCCAACGTACTACAAAGTCTTGATTTGAGTGGAAATCAATTCGAAGGACCACTGCCAAGATCTTTGGTAGATTGTACAAGCTTGTAAGTTCTAAACATCGGAACCAACAAAATTAACAACACATTTCCATATTGGTTGGAGACTCTTCCTCAGTTGCAGATTCTTGTCATATGATTCAATCGATTTCATGGCCCCATAAACACTTCGAATAGTAAGTTTTTCTTTCCTAAGCTTCGAATCGTTGACCTGTCCTACAATGAATTCAATGGCCATTTGCCCCAATGAGATATTTCGAACATTTCCAAGCTATGAAGAATAAAACTATGCCGAATAAAAAATACATGAGTTATGAAAATAGTTATTATCACGATTTTGTCATAGTGACACTAAAAGGCATTGAGATTGAAATACAAAGAATTTTCACTATCTTCACAACAATTGACTTTTCATTCAACAATTTCAGCGGAGAGATTCCAAATGTCATTGGACAGCTCAATTCCCTGATAGTGCTTAACATTTCTCATAATAGCCTTAGAGGCCATATTCCAGAATCTTTGGGAAACTTGACAAGTCTTGAATCATTAGACATTTCCTCTAACAAGCTCACTGGGAGAATTCCAAGCCAATTAGTCAATTTGACGTTTCTTGAAGTCTTGAACCTCTCATGGAACCATCTCCATGGTCCCATATCCCTGGGTTCACAATTTAATACATTTCAGAATAGTTGATATGCTGGGAACTTAGGACTATGTGGGTTGCCATTGTCAAAAGAATGTGAAGATAATCAGATGAAAGTACATCCACCGGTGTTACTACAGGAGGAAGATGATTACAATTTTGATAGATTGTTTTGGAAAATTGTGGCAATAGATTATGGTTGTGGAATGACACTGGAACTCTTTCTAGGATCTCTCATGTTCTTAATTGGTAGACCTTAAGTTATTTGTAAGACTTGCTGAAAGAGAAATGCCCAAAAAGGTGATAAGATTGAGGAGAACGCTTACAGGCACAGTGGGAAGAAGAAAGTAGCAAACATTAGTCGTATTTTCAGGTATAAGCTCCTAACGCAGTACTTACAATATTTCACCATTGTTGAATTAGTTTATAACTATGTTGGCCATTATTTATTACTCCTATTTATTTTTATTAATTTTTTGCAATCTAGTAGGTAAATTTGAAATGGCCTTCCTATAGAGTACTTCATCTGGTTACATTTTGAGGCTAGTATTCCTATCTTTCTACATGTTAGACATAACCGTGTGCAAGTAACCCAGTAGAGGGTTTGCTCAGTACTTCGAATGTTTCAAAACTACACATTCAATCTACTACTAGTATAACCTGCTTTTGAACTTAAGTGCCGTTTGAAATTGGAAATCGGGGTTGCCAATTCACGGCATATATTCAGTATTTCGAATGATTTTCACTGAAAGTGCCGTTCGAAATTGGCATTGTTGGTCCAAATAGCAACCCAAGAGGGGGGGTGAATTGGGTATC